>CM051238.1:261600671-261860671 GCA_027917425.1 Gastrophryne carolinensis
GTCCTCTAAAGGGGAGCCCCGTCAAGATCCTCTTAGTGTCATCCCCCCACTGACGAAGCCAGAGCAGGCGACGTATAGCCACCGCTTGGGCAGAGGTCCTAGCACACATTTTGATGTGTCATCCAAGGCCATAAGGATAAATTTAAGAAATATATCGCAACTAGAGAGTGCATAAAAGACCTCCCAGGGTAAATCTTCAGGCTGATGCTCTAGCGACTTACTTATAAGAGTCTTAGCGGCCACTGCCGTGATCGCCGCGGCACAGACAGGGCGCAGCGTCGTGCCAGCACAGAATCCTCGGCGTCCCGCAGGGAGCTGTAAGCCGGAGACGTAAGGAATGGGGGGTTAGGGACCCCAATAATCGGAGCGTCCACGGCTGGGGACGAGGACCAAACATCTATCATCTCGGGGGGAAAAGGGTATTTCCAAGCCCAATCATCCGGCGTCTTTTGAAGAGCAGCGGGACATTCCCACCCTTTAAGAACAAGTGCATGGAAGGGAGCTTGCTCGAGAAATTCCAATCGAGGAGGCGCGGTATGAAAGCGCCCCCCTCTCGGTCCGGAGACCGCGCCGGGAGACGAAACGGACAGTACCTTAAAAATCCTGAGTAACATCCCGTCAATGTCAAGCTGGTCCAAGACATCCAGATCAGCGTCATCCTGACCCCTCGGTCTCTCGTCCTGGGAGCCTAGGTCAGAGAACAAGTCCCCTTCCTCCGAAGTGGTACTAGCACGTGTAGACAAGGACTCCGCAGAGCCCATAGCACAGGCCGAAGCCGCGGGAGAAGCAGGCCGTTGTCTAACTGGGCCGATCCGGCCAGCCAATCCTTCTACAATCTGGGCCAGCGTGGGCCGTCTAGGAGAGGGATCTATTTGTAACCCCTCACTTGTACAAGACTCAACGGAAGTGAGGTTTCGGGAAGGGGTGGGAAGGGGCGAGGAACAACCGCAAGCGTCGCTCGCAGTTCCAGCGTCTGTTCAGAACATGACACGCAGACCCGTGCCCCGTCTGCCTGGGGGAGACCACACGATATACGCAGCCGGTCCTGTCCCAATGGGACCCCGGTAACACAATCCTGAGATGCCTCCATATGGTGATTGTTCAATTATAGTATGTCGATAGGGATTTATGCCGTAAGCAACCCTGGATGCCCCAACTACCCGCTGATCAATGTGGGAGATTTTGGGAAGGCCCGCTCCTTATACTTGTGAGTATAGCAATGTATACGTATAAGGTACTTATATGAATAGTATATGTGTATATGAGGCCGGGAGAGGCCGCCGGGAACTCAGCGTCTGGAAGACACAATGGGAAAGAGACGTCAGGAACATGCGCAGATGGGCAGACAATGAAAGGGATTCGCCCAGAAGAGCACTTACAGCTCAGGTGGAAGAGGAGACCGCCACGATGCGTGCGCGGGAAACTAACCAAAATGGCGCCCAGCAAAGCTCGAAGAGCGGGCTAAATACTCCGTCGTGACGCGGAGCGTGCCAGACAAAGGCCCCGCCCATTCTAAAGAGCGCGAAGCTCTGAAGGAAAAATTAAGGCAATGGTGCAACAGCCGGCCTAACGTACCATAGAGTGGACACAGACAGTAAGCTCGGACACCGCGGCAACCATATTAAGAGGCAATCGATTAGAAAAATACACACGGGCAGCCGAAAGAAACAATCAGCGCGGCCCTGACATCTCCGATGTTAGTAAGGGCAGAATAGAAGCCATGAGCGTGACACACCGGTACACTAAGACCGCCACACGCGTACCCTCCCCCCCCCTTTCTTTTCCCCCGTAGACGGAGAAAAGAGGGAGAATGGCGACCCAAATAGGGCTCAGGACTACGCGGGGTACGGGACAATAATGCGGGAGGGGCATCCCTTGGAGGCTCACCATCAGCCTAAACCGCCTACCCTATGGTTGGGGAATTGCGGTGGAGTCTAGCTCCATAAGCACACTAGGTGCTGCCTACCTTCACCCGACCCGCGCAGCCCAGGCTGAGAGGCATTAATTCACAATGAGGACGGGTGGAAATAGTCCCGCAGGGCCTCGGGCTGTCAAGCCCCACTCGCCTGTGAGAGCGTGATACTTCATGTCTTCGCAGTTCCAGCACTGCAGAGAAATCTGGGGATTGTGGGAGGTCCTCCGGTATATGTAGGGCCGGGAAGAGCTTGTTTTCTTCGTGATCTGCAGTGCACGGCGCTGAAGGCAGAGGTATACCCATACGTTATGAATATGGTCTGGAGCAGGATGTGCTGTATGCTTAGAATAAGAACTAAGCACTGCTATATTGTATAGGCGGCAGTCTATATTTTACCATCCATAAATCTTGATATTATAGCCACCCATTAAAAATAGGCTTAATAGGCGTCATATCTTAAAAAATTCCAAGTAAGCCCTCAACAAGAGAAGGCCTTACCTTCTTCTATGGTCAAAGACTGCGTAGCCCGTAAGAAAGGAAGAGAGAGAGGACGCAGCCTCCCATGTGCTTTGTCCTGTGTCCGGGGCGCCAGTGAGGCCCGCGTCTTCTCAGCAAACCACGTGGGCTGCCGCCGGAAGTGATCAGGCCTTGACGTGCGCGTCATGTAACCCCGCCCACCGCAGCGTCCCCCCGCTATAAAGGCGGAGGTTCGCCGGAGAGCGGGGACGGCGCGTCTGCGTCATAGACGTAGGGCGGGCCAGTGCGGAGGAGGTGGCAAGAAGGGCGGGACCCACATCTCCACCCATTGGTGGGGAGAGAGCCCTACCACCAATCACAGCCAACCTCTCCCGCACGCCCAGTCCCAACCCACGTCTTCACCGGCGTCCCGTTTACAGTATCTAGACCAATTAAACTGAATCAACCGTCATCTGTGGTGACAAATGGGCAACAGGCCAGGAAGTTGTATACAACAACCTAGGGGGGCTCTAATTGTCCATAGGGTTTAGTCACCTAACTGCACTTATTTATAAGTTTAATTTGAACTCTGAAACATTATAAATCCAAATGTATTAATATGGAGCAGACTCCAAAGGAATAATACAGTACAATCCATATATCCACATCAGATCATCTTATTATACATTCATCTTGCATTGTATTTTTAAATAAAAAATCATCTATTACGCATAGTTAATTAAGATGACATTATATATATATATATATATATATATATATATATATATATATATATATATATATATATACATACACAGTAAATTCGGAACAGTTAAACTGCCTCAATCAAGACCCTTGTTTAATTGCTATTTATCATTTGGAATGTTTACAAAAAGAGACTAATATGTAAATACATGAAAACTCAAACTCATGACAATTCAACGGAGGCCAGACAAGACAAAAACATATCAAACATAAATTTACCAAAACATAATTTAAAAAAAAAAAAAAAATTGAGATCAAGATTTATGGATGGTAAAATATAGACTGCCGCCTATACAATATATCAGTGCTTTGTTCTTTTTACAATGCTAATCCATGAGGCATGGCCGTCTTCCTTATTGGTATACAAAGCACACTGACTATGTGCATTATGTTTTTATTTTAAATTAGGGCTAAGCACAGAAATGATACCCCCCTTTTGAAAAATTGGGGCTCAACTGCAACATATTCACTTTGACACATGACAGCTCTGGAGGCCACCCAGGACAGAATCTTATATTCTTATAGTATTATGTAGGTATATCAATTAAATTAAGCTATACAGTATCATTAATTTATTGGGAACTTTTTCATTTGTTAAATTCCTATGATGAACAACATTTTTTCTTTTTTCTTTGTTGTGTGTTTGTGATACTATTTGTGCAATTGGAATGACAGAAGTGAACAACTGGGCGCTGAAGAAGCCTATGTCGGTCAGGCGAAACTAGTCCGCCCAACGTTCTTTTATGGACATAACTAAGTGTTAAGGACTTACCGTATATACTCGAGTATAAGCCGAGTTTTTCAGCCCACTTTTTGGGCTGAAAAAAGCAGCCTCGGCTTATACTCGAGTCAGTGACTTACCTGAGCGAGGGCAGAAGAGCCTCCGAGGCGGCAGACGTGACGTGGCGGCGCGGAGGCTTCAGAACTCGGCGGGGAGATCAGTACACCCAGCGCGAGGTGGGTGTACCAAGATGGCGGCCCGGGCCTCAGTGACGCGACGTGGCGGCGCGGAGCGCGCCGGCCGCCATCTTGGTACACCCACCTCGCGCTGGGTGTACTGATCTCCCCGCCGAGTTCTGAAGCCTCTGAGGCGGCTCTTCTGCCCGGCGTCTAGATGCACTCTCTCCCGCACCGTCGCTGGAAGGAGCCTCGCTGAAGATCCTGCAGGAGCTGAACTGGTGAGTGTGTGTGTTGTGTGCATTGTATGTGTGCTGTGTGTGCTGTGTGTGTATGTGTGCTGTATTGTGTGCTGTGTGTGCCTTGTGTGTGTATGTGTGCTGTATTGTGTGCTGTATTGTGTGCTGTATTGTGTGCTGTATTGTGTGCTGTATTGTGTGCTGTATTGTGTGCTGTATTGTGTGCTGTATTGTGTGCTGTATTGTGTGCTGTATTGTGTGCTGTATTGTGTGCTGTGTTGTGTGCCGTGTGTGCCTTGTGTGTGTATGTGTGCTGTATTGTGTGCTGTGTTGTGTGCCTCGGCTTATACTCGGGTCAATAACTTTTTCCAGGTTTTTGGGGTAAAATTAGGTGCCTCGGCTTATATTCGGGTCGGCCTATACTCGAGTATATACGGTATGTGTGTGCCATTATTATGAAATTACAAGATAAGCCATTTATTTCTTTATTATATTGCACTGTTCATGTTAGTCACTTCTGTTGTGGTTGTACATATTTGCAAATACGCTTGTTGGAGGGGAGATGCACAATCTGTCAAGTTCATAACTTTTAAAAGTGTATATGAATACATTTTGTATATTTTTATAACAAGTAGTTTTTGTATAGCATTGACTGTTTTTGTGAGGCGTGGTCTGGTCAACATGCGCTTTAGTGCTTGTCCTTTTCGGGTGCCAACAAACCCTTTCCTTCTTGCTCGTTTGAGATTTGTGCACTAGCCCGTTACCACACCAGCCCTTCCGGTTGGGCCGAGAGGGAGATTTCTCCGTCTGGCTTTTTTTTTTCTCTCAATCATTTCCAATCAGACCTGGGGCTGGGTCACGGACATTGGGGTTCTTTTTGAACCGTTAGTTTGTGCATGAATAACCTTGGCCGATAAACCCCTCTCTGTCAAAATCGGTAAAATTGGTACCCCCTCCTGAGCTACCTTCCTTAGTACACGACCCAGGAGTGGGAACAGGGGAAATGCATACAGAAGATTGAACCTTGTCCATGGGGTTGTCAGAGCGTCTGTTGCTATGACCAGAGGGTCTCTTGAAAGAGACAAACCTCTGCCGTTTGTGATTGTGTCTGGACGCAAAGAGATACACCTCTGGCCAACCCCAGCGAAGGCAAAGGGCTTGAAAGATCTTCTGACTGAGAGACCATTCTCCCCGATGCAGCAACTCTGCTCAAGGAGTCTGCCTCCTGGTTCTCTACCCCCGGGATGTAAACTGCCGAGATGCAGGGAACATTCTCTACCCAAACCAGAATCAGACTTACTTCCCTTAGGACACTCTTGCTCCCGAGTACCCCCCTGATGGTTGTTATAGGCTACCGCCGTCCGATTGTCTGACTGGACCTGAACAGCCTGCCCCTTTAAACTGGAGGTCAGATGCTGGAGCACTAGCCAGACTACTCTTAACTCCAAGATATTTATGGGAAACTGGTTCTCCTTCGGACCCCACTGCCCCTGGATCTTCTGGGTCTGCCAAATGCCCCCCCAGCCTGTAAGACTGGCATCCGTGGAAACGATTTGCCACTGAGGTGTCAGAAAGGACCTGCCTACTGATAGGTGTAGAGGAACCAACCACCACAGGAGAGATTGCCTGGCTGAGGGAGTCAGAACTAACGACTGATCCAGAGATTGCGGTGCCAGATCCCAGCTTAACAGATTTAACTGAAGAGGCCTCATGTGAAACTGGGCAAAGGGCACTGCTTCGAAGCAGGCCACCATAAAGCCTACTAGTCTCATCCCTAGCCGAATTGTTGGCTGCTGACAAGCTAGCAAGGTCTCTATTTGGCTCCGGAGTAGCAGAACCTTCTGCTCCGGCAGAAAAACTCTGACCTGAACCGTGTCCAGAGTCATTCCCAAAAAAGACCTTACAGTCTGCGTGTCTTTCCTCGATCTCCTGAAGGGACCGGGCAGAGATCAACAGATCGTCCAGGTATGGGATTATGCAAAACCCCTGGCTCCTCAGGATGGCCATGAGACCTGCCAAAACCTTGGAGAACAGCCTTGGAGCCGAGGATTATAGTCAAGGATGGCAAGCTTCCTCATAGAAGGTCGGCTCGTCCTTTTCAGAGGCCCTCATCATATCAGCCCTTTCGGAGCGGTAGAGGCTCCTTTATATCAAGTTCCCACAGGGATTTTTGGGGCAGAGGCAGGGTCCGTAATAGGGCCGGTGGCGCTTAGAGAAGCAGGCCTAAGTCTCCAGCCAAGTGCACCCAGGCATGAAGGGTCACCCTCTTCCGGGCGGGTGGGGGGGGCGGCTCTTGCAGTTTGCTCCAATCTGGAGACACCATGTGGCCGATCTTTGGATTCAGGAAGTGGTGGTGTCAGGCTACAAGATAGAGTTTGCAGCCAGACCGCCCACGAGGTTCCTTTGGTCAGGGGCATCCCGGAACCAGTTAAAGGCAGATGCCCTGAGAGCCTCTGTTCTGCATTTTCTTCAGAAAGGGGTAATTTGTCAGGTACCCCTTCAGGAAGAAGGTCAGGGGTTTTACTCCAACCTGTTCACGATCCCCAAGAAGGATGGATCGGTGCGTCCTACTTTAGACTCAACAAGTTCATCCGGGTGAGACATTTCCGCATGGAAACTTTGAGATCAGCAGTAAGATCGATTCAGCCCGGAGATTTTATGACCACAGTAGACATAAGGGACGCATATCTGCACATCCTGATTTTTCCGGGACATTAGAATTTTTTAAGGTTTGCCTTATGATGTGCTTTTCAAAGAAAGCCTGCAGCCCAGAGCATATACATTCTTCAAGCGCCCAAGACCCCGGCGCTTCACCTTACCTTCACGGACCCCTGAACAGCAAAGCTGTGGGAGGCAAATGGGTCTGGGGGATCCGTGGGAATAAGGCTGTGCAGGAAGCAGACAGGGTGCATTCCCCCGCTTGCTGCCAATCCTTGAGAACTTCAAGAAACCTTCACAGTCAACTCAACTGCAAGAATGAAACTGGTTTAGTTAGAAGGCAGCTGCTACTTATGGGCCGGGAGGGGCCACACCTTTTTGTCTTGCAGTCACACCCTTCGGGCAGGAAGTAATCCCAAGTGTTAGGATTAGGAGGGTCTGGAATGGATCAGAAGAAAAAAGTAGGCCACTGTGGCACTTTGATCTGGTATATTTCACAAGTAAAACCTAAGCCCTTCATGCTACAAGACACCGCCTGAAGGTTTGCCCCAGAACACGTATTCTGTGGTACGTGTACCTCAGGTTGAAAAACTTTGTCCACACCTTTTTGTCTTGCAGTCACACCCTTCGGGCAGGAAGTAATCCCAAGTGTAAGGATTAGGAGGGTCTGGAATGGATCAGAAGAAAAAAGTAGGCCACTGTGGCACTTTGATCTGGTATATTTCACAAGTAAAACCTAAGCCCTTCATGCTGCAAGACACCGCCTGAAGGTTTGCCCCAGAACACGTTATTCTGTGGTACGTGTACCTCAGGTTGAAAAACTGCTTTAGAGCAGTGATTTTCAACCTGGGTACGTCAAGTCAGGGCCGTATTTAGGATTTGTGCTTCCTTAGGCCACCCACCCGCCATACACAAATTATTCATGCACACATCCAACTTATCCACACACCCATCTGCTCTTTTACGTGGCTGGAGCAAGAGATCAACAGCCTCACATGAGAGTCACATCACCTGTGCTGGGAGTATAGTGTGACATCAGGTGGCTGGAGACACCCAGGATGCTCACGTGCTTCTGGCCCGGCGATTGGACAAACAGGTGGGTGGAGGGAGTACTGCATGTGCACACATGGACGGGAAGGAGACGGACAGGCCAGTATACAGCACCTGCTTTGTTGATCCACCTAAGAACACTGCCCATGGCGACTGCCGCCCTCCCTGCGTTTTCAATCAAGGCAGCAGCTTTGTTGGCCGCCCTCCCCCCCCGGCTGTAGCTCCTTCCTAGTCACGTGCCTATTGGCAAATACGAGCCTGCGTGAAATACACTAGTCCACACAGTCACAAGCTATCACCAAAATAAGTGGGCGACTGGCCTTGTAGCACTTACTACTATTATACCAGACCTGTTAGGACACCCTTGTGTAGGTTTTAAGTTGTAAGGTTGTAAGTAATCCCTGGGGTACGTGTACCGCAAGTTGAGAAACCGTGCTCTAGAGCACTAGTTCGCGTTCCCCTTTTGGGTACATTTACTGCAGGTTGTGGAGTTGTTTGGGGTGCACCAACAACAGGGGTCTGATGGGTCTAATGTTATTTTAACTTCACTGCAATGAATGGGGTCATGTCAGCTCACCGTGACAGATGGTGGGGTGTCGCCGCGTCTGAGGGAGTCAGGAATAGACTTGCGACAGGAGCTGCACTACGTATGGCACTGGGTAGCCTGCATTCAGCCTTTAAGGTGAGCAATGCAGCCCTGGGCTAGGAGCGACAGTCTGCGCAAGAGAAAAGGAGAGTATAGCTTTTTTGTTTTTAGGATAAAAATGTAATTTAAATCAAAAACACAAATATGTGAGACTGCAGTGTTTTTCAAATTCCTTTTTTATAGCCACTGTACTTGCGTAACCCTTTATACTTCCATTTCTGCATTAAAAGTGGGAAATGCTTATCCACCATACAACTGTGTATAAGTGTCAAGGGCAGGGGGATGAGACATGCATTCTTATAGCCCCATGTGGAAATCTAAACCTTTTTACCATACACTGAAAATACAATTCTGTGATTACTCACCTGTAGAATTGGTATTATATGTATACAGCACGTCGTGTTCCAGAAGATATTCCTTACACTTGGGATATACTCCAGTAGATGGCGCTGCACTGCAGAGACAGAAAAGTGGCTCCTCCCGGCCCCATATATACCCGGGACCTCCCACAAAATCCCCAGTATTGAAATGCAGTTAGCAAGAGACCAGGAGAACTATAACCATTATATGAAAATTTGAACATAAGAACAATCACCATAAAGAGGTAACTAAAAGATAATAAGGGTGGGGTGGAACAGGACATGCTGTATACATATAATACGAATTCTACAGGTGAGTAGTCACAGAATTGTATTCTAAGTATACAGCACCTCCTGTTCCAGAAGAAATTCCTTAAACTTGGGGCATCCAATAGCAGTGTCCGTAAGGTAGGGAGGGATCCCCAAAAGTAACAGCAGTTTAAACCACTGCCGCCTGCAGAACCTTGCGGTCAAAAGCAGCATCAGCTGAGGCCCAAACATCAACCTTGTAATACTTTGAAAAAGTATGAACAGAAGACCAAGTAGCGGCCTTGCAAACTTGTTCAACAGAAGCTTGGTGCTGAAAAGCCCAAGAGGCACCAATAGCATGAGCAGAATGAGCAGTAAGGCGGAAGGGAGGCTCCTTCCCCTTAGCAGAGTAGGCCTGTATCACAGCCTGACGGATCCTCTTGCTGATAGCGGACTTAGCCGGAGCCAGACCCTTCTTAGGTCCAGACGGAAGCACAAAAAGAGCATCAGTCTTCCTGAAAGATTCAGTAGCCACCAAATAGAACTTCAGAGTTCTGACTACGTCCAAAGAATGCAAAGCCCTTTCCTTAGAGTTACTAGGATTATGACACAGAGAAGGCAAAACAATGTCCTGATTGAGATGAAAGGCAGAAACAACTTTAGGCAGAAAATCTGGCTTAAAATGAAACACCACCATGTCCTGCTGTCTCTCGAAATAAGGAGGCATGATGGAAAGCGCCGCCAACTCAGAACACACCTAACAGAAGTGATAGCCACCAAAAAGACCACCTTAAGCTTGAGAATGGACAAAGGAGCCCCTTGCAAGGGCTCAAAGGGAGACCCCTGCAGGGCAGATAAGACCAAGTTCAAGTCCCAGACTGGTAACCTAGGCTTACGTGGGGGTCGCACGTGAGGAACCCCCTGGAAAAAAGTCTTGACCAGGGGATGCTGAGCAAAGGATCTTTGGAAAAAAATTGCCAAAGCAGACACATGGCCTTTCAGAGTACTAAGCTGAAGGCCCATATCCAAACCATGTTGGAGAAACTCCAGAATCCTAGGAATAGAAAACACGACAGGGAAGCGAGTGGGACTCGCACCAGTCAATGCAAGTACGCCAAACCCTGAAATAAATGGAAGAGGACCTCTTCCTAGCCCTGATCATGGTATTCACCACCGAGGCAAACAGCCCTTTTTCCATCAAGATGGAGGTTTCAACAGCCAGGCCTTTAAAGCCAGTGTTTGTAAATTGGGGTGGCGTAGGTGTCCCTGAGTAAGCAGATCTGGAACCCGTGGCAGGGCGTACTGATCTACGGCCAACTGAACGATGTCTGCGAACCACACTCTTCTTGGCCAACAGGGGGCCACAAGGATGGTTGGCACCCCTTCCTGAGCCATTTTGCGCAGCACCCTGCCCAGCAGTGGAAACGGGAAACACATACAGGAGCTGGAACCTCGTCCAAGACATTGCCAGGGCATCCGTGGCCAAGGCCAGAGGATCCTGGGACAGAGAGACAAAGACTGGAAGCTTGTGACGGGATGCAAACAGATCCACATATGGCTGACCCCAGCGGTGGCACAGGGAGCGAAACACCCTGCTGCTGAGGAACCACTCTCCCAGACGAGAGGTCCCCCTGCTGAGGGAGTCTGCCTCCAGATTCTCCACCCCCCGAATGTACACAGCTGAGATGCAGGGAAGATTTTCCTCCACCCAGGACAGTATCAGGGACACTTCCTTGAGGACCCTCTTGCTCCGGGTCCCTCCCTAATGATTAATGTAGGCAACCGCCGTCTGATTGTCCGAGCGGACCTGAAAAGCCCAATCCCTCAGGTGTGGGGTTAAGTGGGCGAGAACCAACCTGACTGCCCTCAATTCCAGAATGTTGACAGGGCATGGGCCTCCTGAGGGCCCCACTGACCCTGGAATTTCAGGGACTTCCAGAATCCCCCACAACCTGTCAGACTGGCATCCGTGGTGACAGTCTCCCAGCAGGGGGCCAGAAAGGACCTGCCCCCCAGCAGGCTCCCTGAGACCAGCCACCACACTAGAGACCGCCTGACCTGAGGGGATAGGACAAACGCCTGATCCAAGGACACAGGGTCCCGATCCCATACTGACAAGAGGTGAAGCTGAAGAGGCCTCATGTGAAACTGAGCATATGGGACCGCCTCGAAGCAGGACACCATCAGGCCCGCCAGCTGCATTCCCTGCCTGATGGATGGATGGATGGGGACAAGACAGCAGGAGCTGAACTTTCTCTTGAAGGACCTCCACCTTCTGCTAAGAAAAATCTTGACCCGAGCTGAATCCAGAATCATGCCCAGAAATGACTTCACCATGGAAGGAGACAGGGAAGATTTGGGGTGATTGATCACCCAGCCGAATGATTCCATTGTGGACCCCACCCTCCGAGTGTCCAGCTCTGCCTGATGGAAGGATTGAGAAGCGATAAGCATGTTGTCCAGGTAGGGGAGAATGCGGATGCCCCGAGATCTCAGCAGGGCCATCACTCCTGCCAGCACCTTTGTGAATACCCTGGGGGCCGAGGTGAGGCAGAAGGGCAAGGCCACAAATTGGTAGTGCTGATCCTCCAGAGCGAACCTGAGGAACCTCTGATGACCTGGAAAGATAGGAACGTGAAGGTAAGCATCCTTGATGTCTACAGAAGTCATGAAGTCCCCTGGGCGTAAGAAGGTCACAGCTGAGCGCAGAGTCTCCATGCAAAAGTGTCTGAATCTGACAAACTTGTTGAGGAGCTTTAAATCCAGGATAGGTCTGATGGACCCATCCCTTTTGGGCACAATGAAAAGATTGGAATAATAACCTTTGCCCCTTTCCTTCAAGGGCACCTGACAGATGACGCCTAGATCTAGAAGGCCTTGGACAGCCAGGGAAAGAGACTGTGCTGACAAGGGGTTTTGAGCTAAACGAGATTTGATGAATCTTGGGGGCGGCCAGGCTGCAAACTATCTTGTAACCGGAGGACACTACCTCCTGAATCCACCGGTCTGAGACATGACGCCTCCAGACGTGAGCCAAGAGTTGAAGCCGTCCCTCCACCCGGATGGGTGAGGGCGCCCCTTCATGCCTGAGGGGGCTTGGGGGAGTACTTAGTCTTGGGACCCCGGGGGGGCCAGGGTGGCCACGTCCTCTACCCCTGCCCCAAACATCTCCACGGGCTCCAGCAAAGGAAGCTCCTCGTCCAATTCTGGAGCCCCTGAAGGGAGAAAAGGCACCTGAACCTCGAAAGGACCGGGGCTGCCTTCTACGCTGAGGTAACTTGCCTCCCTTCGCAAACAAGTCCAAACGTTCCCCAAAGAGGCGCAGCCCCTTGAAGGGAAACCCAGTGAGGGCCTTCTTGGCAGCATTGTCAGCTGCCCACTGGCACAACCAGACCGAGCAGCGTATTGCCACTAGCAAGGCAGAAGCCCTGCCACACATTCTAATGGTATCATCCAGGGCAGAGAGAACATATGCAACAAATTCTTCACAAAGCAGAAGAGCTCTATACTCTTCACTACCAGCATTATCAGGGGCCCCATCTAAGAGACCCCTGAGCAGGCTTCTAACAGCAACAGCCGTGATAGCAGAGGCACAGACCGGACGGAGCGCGGTCCCAACACAGGCAAAGGCATGGCAAGCCAGCTGATCAATGCGCCTGTCCTCCCCATCCCTCAGTGTAGTAGTCTCAGGGGAATGCATGACAGATGTGTTAGACAACCCCAGAACTGGTGCATCCACTGGAGGACATGACCAACATTTAACCATTTCAGCAGGAAAGGGATACCTCTTATCCCAACTCTTTGGTACCCCGGGAAGCCGGCTAGGCCTTTCCCACTCTGAGAATCAGATTATTAGGCCATGTTTGGAGTTTCCTGAACAAACTCACTTTAACAGTATGAAACAGCTCCCCTTGCTGCCGCGGGGCCACGGCAGGAGGAGAGATACAGAGCACTTCAAAAATGTGAGCCAAAAGTCTGTCAGTATCATCTGAAGCCCATGGGTCAGATCCAGACTCAGCATAACCCCTGGGCTGATCCTCAGATTCTGAATCAGAGAATAATTCCCCTTCTTCCAGGGCGGTATAACCAGTAACATCAAAAAACTCCTCAGCTTCCATAGGAAAGAGAGTAACACCGGGTGCCAGATGCCGCCGTTTAGCAGGAGCCTTACGCAGGCCAGAACCAGCAATATGCCTTTCAATGCTGGCTACCTGGGGAGCCAAATCAGGTTGAGACTCCCAACTGGTATGCACCTCACTGGGAGTCAGGTGTAAGCGTGGGGGGTAGGCGAAGCCAGAGGGGGCACAGCACTAGGCCCAGCCGCAGGTAAACCAGACTGCAGGGCAAGTACCTGCTGGGGCAGGGTACACATACCCTGACATCACCACTTTTAGGGGATACCTCACACGCCACACACAGCCAGGCTTGTCCCGAAGGAACCCCGAGCACATTATCCCGAGAAGCCTCCATATGGTGATTATCACGGCACAACAAGCCAATAGGGACTGACGGTAATAAAAGCAACCCGGGATGCCCCAATAACCCGCTAGGGAAGTGGGAGTAATGGTATGTAATAGCCCTCCAATAACAGTTAACACTAAATAGAGGGGATAGGACCGGGAGAAACCACAAAGTTTGACCCGCCTGAAAGACATAAGCAAAAGATCCCATAAGCACCTGACAAGACCAGCCAATGATAGCGCAGTAGCGCCTGAGGTGATGTCGCCGCTGACCGCGGAACGCAGTACAAACATGCGGTGGCGGCAAAAGAAAACAGTGCAATCAATTCACAGGAATCAGACACAGCGCACACACACAGTAAACACAAGGACATGCACCCCCTCCGAGAACTACAAGGGAGAGCGAGGGGAAGCAAAGGCCAGCCTAAAGGGAGCCAACTGTGGGGACAGGGGGCGAGGGGCATAAAGTGCGGGAGGAGCATCCCATAAGGCTCACCATGGGCCTGTACCGCCTACCCTTTGGTGGGGGACTGCGGTTAGAGCAGTGCTCCTTAGCACCTGACAGCGGTGCTGCCTACCTTCACCCGAACCAGAGCAGCCTGAGCTGGGAGGCAGTAGAAGGAAAAAGGTGGGAATAGTCCCGCTCACATGTGAGTAGAGAGCCATCTTCTAGTCATCGCAGCCAGGACTGCAGAGAAGAACTTAGGATTTTGTGGGAGGTCCCGGGTATTTATGGGGCCGGGAGGAGCCACTTTTCTGTCTCTGCAGTCCAGCGCCATCTACTGGAGTGTATCCCAAGTGTAAGGAATATCTTCTGGAACAGGACGTGCTGTATACTTAGAATATATAGTCGAAAAGCCTCAGACTGGTGAAATTAAGCTGCAGCACCACCAAAATATAGATACACATGTGAGTGACATGTGAAGTGGCGATACATGGGAGTTTCATGGCAGATTCTAGCTTCTGATAGAGGTTTACCCTTTTGCCCAGTCGCCCGCGGGGGAACCCCGATTTGGGATGTGTGTTCAGTTAAATGCAAATGTGTGTAATGACTTTTCATGTAAATCAATTGATATTAAAACATTTTTTTACACAAACGACTAGGTCTTAAAGTGTTGAACTGAGGTTTTGATGGCTGAGAAGGCCGGCCTTAAAATGTCACAATCCTAGCACAAGATTTGTAGAACTAACCTTAGGGATGTCTGAGAAAACATCTTTGTTAACTTGGCTTTTTTTAAATATAAAGTCAAACCTGTGATTAAGAAAATGCAATGATGTTTGTTGCCATGGAAACTGAGATTAAATATAACATCAAGCAACTTCAGAGCGGCCCAGTGCTGTCCATTAGCAGGTATTAAAGTGTGTTCTATTTTACATCAGACTAATTCTTCAGGATTCGTTACACAGACCAAACACTTGTACGCATCAATCTGTCATTTGATCCATTGCGTACCATCAAATATGGCCAAAGACTAAAAATACTTGTGGAAATATATGAAAATGGTCAGCAGCAGAATCTTGATCCCAAAATAAATCAAATCGACGGACACTGATCAGAGAATAATTACTGCATGTAAGCTGCCATCAAGTCTTTAGAATTATGTAGCAATACAGACAGATAAGGGGTTCCCATCATAGAACATAACACACAGCACTAAAGCTTCTCTCCATAATCTTTAATAGTTAAAACCAATCATGCAATGTAAGGCAGGTCTTATATTAATTGTTCTGAACTAGTCATCTCTTGGCATTCCATTTGCGCTCTTCCAAATTTCACGTCATGGCAAGTGTAGTTGTTTGCTCCCCCCGATAACCAGATGTAACCACAATGCTCTCATATATGCTCAGGAGTGAAGTCCAGTGGGACTACTGTATGTGTGTGTGATTCTCTGGGTAGGTCTTATTTTCAGGGAAACGGGGTAGAAAGACAACTACAGACTTACTGTCGTGTTCAATGGGATTTCCAATAAGTTTGCCAACTCACAGCTCATGGTTCACCTGTATAAGCAGAAAATTGCCATTTCTCACTACAGTGACCGAGATTTGGACATTAGGCCGATACGAACAGCATACGGTCCGTGCTTATAAAAACTAGAAGCTTTCATATAGTGGCAAATGTATCTGATTAAATAGTGCAGTGACAGGTAGGAAAGTAAAGGACATTTTTTTTTTTTTTATATATTCTTTATTTATTAAAGATTTTTCACAAATAAACAAACATAAGACCAGCAAGACAAAAATGACATACACATTGCATTCTGTCCTAATGTTCCGTACATAGAAAGAGAACATACATAATGAATGTACCCAATGTTTCCAGCATTGTAGGTCAAGAAAGTAACTGCCCAATCAACAGGTGCAACTGTGGTCTTATTACAACGGGGTGGGATGGGGTGGGGGGAGGGAGAAGAACAGAAGCGGGGTGGGCTTGATAATAAGAATTCCTATGCCAGGCCTAAAAGGCTCTTCCCCCTCATCAGACTCAGTAAAGACCATCCATCCGCGCCATGTGGTAGCAAACTTCTCGTAGGTGCCATCTCGGGAAGCCATCATATTCTCGAACCTCATCATGTCATTCACCCGTTTAAACCAAGTAAGTATGCTCGGGGGATCCTTGCTCTTCCATATCTGTGGAATGCAGGCCTTTGCTGCATTCAACAGACGGCACGTGATAGATTTACGGTACCTTTTTATTGGAATCTCCGTTCTATGGAGGAGACACAGAGCGGGGTCGTCAGGGACCTCCGAGCCCGAGACCTTTTCTGCCACTAATCTCACCCTATCCCAGAATTCCCTCAAACCTGGGCAGGACCAGAACACATGCAACAGGTCCCCTCTCCCGACTCCGCACCTCCAACACTCCGCGGGCGTCTCTGGCGACCACTTGTTTAGGGTCGCCGGGACCCTGTACCACCTAGATAGTAGCTTATAGCCTCCTTCCTGGTATCTGGTGCATATTGACGATTTGTGAGGGAGTTTTAAGAGTTTTCGGCGCTGCTCGGGTGTCCATGTTTCGTTGAGATCCCTTTCCCATTTCACTAAATAGGAGGGGACTTCGTCGTCTGGGGGGTCAATAAGCAGCTTATATATCCTGGAGAGGGTGTGTCTCTCTACCTCCTTACTCTGGCACATTGTCTCAAAGGCCGTGTTGTTCCGCCTACCCTCTCTAAAATCCTGTAAGGAAGCCATGAAGTGGCCTATCTGCATACCCTGCCAAGGAGACCACTCAGGGACCCCATGTCTCTGTGCCAGTTCCGCTAGCAGGGCCCACCCCTCCTGCACCCTGAAATGACCTGCCCTGTACACATTCGCTCTGGACCATGCCATGGCTGTTGGGCCACTACATCCCGGCCTAAAACTCGGATTTCCCAGGATAGGATACATGGGGGACGGGAAAGGTGAAATCCCCTCACGATGCAGCGCCGCCTTACACGCCCTCAGTGTCGGGCCAATAGTAGGGTGTTGCAGCGCCTGCGTCCCCCCCTCCCGGAGCAGCCAGGGCGCACCCCCAATTGGATATGTCAAGAAGCTCTGCTCTAGGCCGACCCATCGCTTGTGCCGTCCATGAATGCACCAATCGACCACCCTATTCAGGTGCACAGAGAGATGGTACAGTGCCGGGTCAGGGACACCTACACCCCCCCTCTCCTTCGTCCTCATCAGTAGGCTCCCGCTCACCCTTGGCCTCCTCCCAGCCCATATAAATTTAATAAAAACAGCTCGCACCTTCTGAAGGTAGGAACGTGGGATCAGTACTGGCAGAGCCTGCATAAGGTAAAGCAAGCGGGGCAAGAGGGTCATCTTGACCGCGTTGCATTTCCCGAACCAAGAGAGCTTCCCCTTTGCCCACCTATTGGTTTCTTCCTCAAAATGCTTCAATAGTGGGGGGAAGTTGAGGGCAAATACTTTGGTGAGATCGCTACTGATCTTAGTTCCTAAATAGCCCACGCAACCCTCAGCCCATTTAAACATAAAGGAATCCCGCAGCTTCCCCAACCGCGTGGCAGGGATACCAACATTTAAGGCCTCCGATTTCTGATAATTTATCTTGTACCCTGACAAGTTCCCATACTCTCTCAGATCCCGCATGAGATTTGGCAGGGTCACCTCTGGACAAGACAAGAAGATGATTAAATCGTCGGCATAGGCCGCGACCTTATAGTGCCCCGACGCATTCTCAATTCCCCTAACATCCGGGTTCCCCCTCACCCTGCACAGGAGGGGCTCCAATACTAATATGAAAATTAACGGAGACAACGGGCATCCCTGTCTTGTCCCATTAGCGATCCCAAAGGATCCAGACGAGTGCCCGTTTACTCTCACCGACGCCGAGGGTCCCCTATACAGGCTCCCGATCCAATTCAGCATGCTCGGGCCCAGGCCAATATGTCTTAGGACCGAGTCCATGAACTGCCAATTGACCCTGTCGAACGCTTTCTCGGCGTCGGTAGAGAGCAGCAGGGCAGGCGTCTTTTGTTTCTGGGCCAGATGGATCACATTCAACACTTTAGTAGTGTTGTCCCGAGCCTCCCTCATAGGCATAAAGCCCACCTGGTCGGGGCCAATCACTAAGTGCAGGTGAGGGGCAACCCTCGACGCCAAAATCTTGGCAAAAAGCTTAATGTCTGCGTTCAGGAGAGAGATGGGCCTGTAATTAGCACAGAGGGTGGGGTCTTTTCCCTCCTTGGGTATCACCGCAATGTGAGCCCTGAGCGTGTCTCTGGGGAGCGGGGCCCCCTCTATTATGGCATTCATCACGGACAGGAGTTTAGGACCTAGGATCGGGAAAAATTTTTTGTAGTACTGCAGATGGAACCCATCCGGGCCAGGGGCCTTCCCCCTTGCCGAGCTAGCCAACGCTCCCTGCAGCTCCAACAGGGAGATCGGTGCCTCTAGCTCCGCTATCACCTGTTCCGGGAGGGTCGGCATCCCTGAAAGCCTAATGTAGTCCACACATCTCTGCTCCAGCGCAGGCTCCCGAGCCTCTGGCAGGTTATACAGGTCTCGGTAGAATACTCGGAACGCCTCTGCTATTTCCTCCGTAAGGTGTGTGACCCTGCCCCCCTGGTCTATCACCCTGGGTACAAAGGTCCTAGCCCTTTCGGCCCGTAAGGCGTTAGCTAGCAGTCTGCCGCACTTGTCCCCGGACTCGTAAAATGCGCGCCGGCATTGCACTAGCTGCGCTTTGATCTTGTCGCAACAGACCGTCTTCAGCTTCTCTCGCAGCGAAGTCAGGGTGGGCAAGTGAGCGGCAGACAGGGACTTCTTATGTAGCGCCTCCAGCTTACCAATCTCTCTAAGTAGGTTCATAGTACATTCCATCCTTTCCTTTTTCATCCTAGCTCCATGTCCTATGAACAGCCCCCTGACAAAGCACTTATGCGTCTCCCATAGGGTCCCGGGTGACACCCCTGGGGTGGAGTTTATTTCAAAGAAGCTTTTTAATTCCTTCTGGACATCCTCCAGCACCCTCTGGTCGTCCAACAGTGAGTCATTAAGGCGCCAGGACCAGCTCCTAGGGGCCACGGAACGTCCCCTAAAGGTGAGGGTAATGGGGGCATGGTCAGACAGGGTAATGTTGCCTATCGTTGAGTCTTCCACGCGGGGCAGCAGCGCGTGCGGGACCAAGAACAGATCGATTCTGGAATAGGAATTATGGGGGTGAGAGAAGGTGTAATCCCTTGTCTCCGGGTGCAGTATTCTCCAAGGGTCAACCAGCTGGTGTGAATGAAGGATCTTCCTGACTTGTTTTATTTTAGCGTATGCAATATGGGGCCCCCCTCTGGAAGTATCCAGCAGAGGTTCTAACGCCAAATTAAAATCTCCACCAATTATCAGATCTCCCTCCCGGAAGCCCACCAGAGCCTCTAGAAGGTTCTCCATAAAAGAAACCTGTCCAGCGTTCGGGGCGTACACATTCACCAACGTGACCCTTTCAGAAGCTATCTTCCCCTTGACAAACACCCATCTTCCCTCAGCGTCCGTCTTGTAGTCCTCAAGCTCCCACATGAGGGATTTCGCTATCACAATGCTGACCCCTCTGGACCTGGAGTCAGGAGAGTAGCTGTTGTATGACCTAGAATAGAACCTGTCGCCCAGCGATGGAGGGTTTGAAGCCCTAAAGTGCGTCTCCTGCAGAAAGCCCACTTGGGCTCTAAGACCTCTCAAGTTTCGTAGAATCATGGAGCGCTTTTCAGGGCTATTAAGCCCCTTGGCATTCAGTGAGACGATTTTGGTACCCGCCATTTTAGGTAGCCCACTAGGGGGGGGGGGGGGGGGAGGGGGGGGGGGGAGGTGGCGAGAGATAAGCACTCCCTTCCCAAAAGATAACTAGGGGGGGGGGTAAGGAGGGAGGACTCTAGACAAGTGGGGGTTCGCCTCCTCCTAGAGGGGCTTAACGGGGGTCAGAACACAGGAACAATAAACAATAAACACAAAACTTTTACTCTATCCACTAAGGAGAAGATCAAAACCCAACAGGTCAGGTAAACCTGCGGGTCGGCCCTAATGTGGGGTAGGGTGCCTGTCGGTACTCACCGCAGGTCTAACCATTCCCTCCCACATCGGGCCAGCCAGCAGATCAACGTGAAAAAATAAGCAATGAGCAGCAAACCTATAACAACAATTAAGCAAGTAATAATAGTAACATTAACAGCATTAATAAGACATGTCAAAGCCATTTCGGCCACAGCTTCATTTGACGTGAGGCGCCCGGCCACCCCCCCCCCCCCCAGGAGGAACCCCACCACCAAAGGCGGAGGCAAGCACGTCACCCAAACCGCAGGCCCACGACGGCACGCGCCGCCCAGCACCCGAGTCGTCCAAGGGCGAGTAGGCTCCCCCCGGGGGAATGGAAGCGGCCGGGCCACCCCACCCCGCCGGCAAGCTCACGTCTCGATGTTGTATGGCCTAGACTGCCTCCTCACGCGGCGCCGTCTGCCAGGGCCTCCCCGACCCCTCCCAGAAGCCCCCACAGGCTGAGCGGGGGGGAGCGCCACCCTCGCCGCCAGCCAGTCCGGGACCTCCACCGGGTCACACCGAAGGAAGAGAAACAAGTCCGGCAAGTCTCCCGGCGACTTCAATAAGAAAGTGTCATGGTTCCTCCTAACGATGAGGTGGAAAGGATATCCCCACCTATATGTCGCTCCTGCGCGCGTCACTGTTTCCAGCACTGGCTTCAGGGCTCTGCGCATGAGCAATGTTCTGCGTGAGAGGTCCTGCAAAATCTGGATGTTGGCTCCGTCAAAGCTGACGTCCCCCCTCCGCCATGCGGCGCGGGCGACATCCTCTTTCAGCGCGTAGCGATGCACCCGGCAGACGACATCCCGTGGTCTGGACGGATCTGAGCTGGGGGGACCTAGCGCTCTGTGAACTCTGTCCAATTCAATCGGGGTGTCCGGGTCCCTATCCAGCACCATGTTGAAAATGACTGACGATGCGTTTAAGGTCTTCCCCCGACGAAGCTTCTGGGATGCCCCGCAGCCGAAGATTATTTCTACGGCTACGATTTTCAATATCGTCAATGTGCAGCATCTGGGCCTGGAGTAAAGATTCCTGACGGTCACATCTCTCCTCCAATATTCTGAGGCGATTTGCAGTTGAAGGGCCCTCCGACTCTAGCACCGCCACCCTCTCCTCCACTGCGGAGACTTGCTGCTTGACCTCTCCCAACTCCCGCCTATGCGCCTCTTCGTACTTTGCAATGAGACCCTCGATGTCGGCTCTGGAGGGCAGATTCCGCAAGAGCGAGATCGTTTCCTTATGAATATCTGCGCCGCGGGAGGGCCCGGGATCTCCTGACTCTGCAGACGATCGGGGAGTAGGGTGCGGCTGCAGCTTGCTCTCGGCGGGGTCTGGCGTCCATGGGACCCAAGGCTCCGGTCTGGGCTCGGGGGAGAAGCAAGGCTGATGCGGGGACATCGGGGTCGGGCTGTGCTGACCGGCGGGCCACGAAGCCTCCGGCGAGGGCTGCAGCGAAGGTGAACCCGGACTCAGGGGTGCAGGCCCCCGCCGCTGAACCAGGATCTCAGGCTCTAGGGGGGGGGGGTTCCGGTGCTCTGGGGTTCTCTGCGGAATAATCAAAGGGGAGCACGCGTCAGCTCCCAGCCGTCCCCCCGCCAGCGACACCCCGTCACCGCTCGTCCCACGCCGGGGCAAGAAGGCGAATCTGGCCAGAGTCGGCTGCGTCACTGTCCCTGGTTTGTCCCCCTGTGCACCCATCGTGGCAGTGTGTGGCATCTCCATGCCCAGATCACGGGGGGCATGCGCTTGTCTGCGGTGGGCAGGGAGAGCACCTGTCTCAGAGCAGGGGGGCCGGGGGGGGGGCGCAGGCGGATCTCGCAGGGTGTGACACTCCTGGTCTCCAGATGCGCTGGCCGTCTGACCGGGCTCCCCGCCTGTCTCCCGCTGCAGACCCACCTTTTGTGTAGTGCAGCGCTGGCTGGGCTCTTTCTGCCCCCGCATCTGGTCTGGGGAATCCCGGCCGGCGTCTGTAGCCCCTCCCCTCAGCGTCACCGCCCCAGAGTTCCTTGCGCCGGCGGGCGCCATCTTGGGACTCCCAGCAACAGCTCCTCCGTCCGCCATCTTGGTACACCCACCGGTGTACACAGACCGCATCTCCGCCACCGCCGCCGCTTCCTCCAGCACAGAGACACCCGGTGCTTCCTCCTCACTCAGCTCCGCAGCCTTCTCTCCTCTGCACGGTGAGTGATTCTTCTCCCCGCCGCGCTCGCCTCCGATCCCCGCCAGGTTCCGCTCAGCGATCTCTGGTGGCAAACCGCTGGTGCATCCAGCTGTCCTCTCGGTCCCGGGCGGTCGCTGGGGCTCAGGCCCGCCTCCTGCTCCGGTGGCTCGCGGGGGGTCCGCTGTCACTGTGGGAACCACCGTCTCTCCCACTCCCAGCATGTTCCGCGCCATCTTGGACCTCCGGTCCTCAGCCCTTTCCCTCCGGAAATCTGCAATCGGGGGGTGCTGGGGGCCCCTCCGCTGTCCCCCTCCACTTCCCCGAGGGGTCTTCTTCCTGGCCATGTCTTTTTAGGGTAGGTTTGCTGCTTGCAAAGTGGGCTATAAGGCCGCCGATGTGGGAGCTCGAGGATAACACTTCCTCACGGCTCCATACCTAGGACACGCCCCCCGTAAAGGACATTTTTAACTATTATGCCTTCATGCATTTTTCAAAGATTTAAACCGGACCTTCACTATGATTTATTGAAAAGCCCAAACCCTTAAAAAACGATTCCCCAGCATCTAAAGTTAATATATTTTAAGTTTTTAGTCACTTACTTATTCTTTCCCCCATTGGGCTGCAACTCTGTTCAGGACTTTAGGATACGGGTGCCGCCATCTTGACTCAGAAGCATCACACTTAATGAGGAGAGAAGAGTGGGATAAAGTACAGGGGGTCGGGTAATAGCTGTGCTTTGCTCACACAGAGCAGAGCTGGGGTCAGGAAAAGGTCAGCAATCCCAGAATGCAGTGCAGCACAGTCAGAAGGCACTTCCTGTTTGCAGGCTGCCTGATGTTCCATGAGCCGCCATCTTGGATGTTTAAAGGCTCATAACATGCAGTAGATGCAGGTAGGATGATTTTTAATGTGAGCAATCTGTATGTACAGGGTGGGGGAAACATAAAATAGACTTATTCAGAGTGAAGGTCCGCTTTAAAAGTAGGATTAAAGCACTCCATTAGAAAAAAGTTTTAACAATTCTGCACCACATGGGTAATGTCTACATCTTTACAGCAGCCAGTTTTACACGGGATTAGCCGCAATCCTTTCTTTCAACATTCAGATATCAGGAAAAAAAAAACTAATTTACAGAGTCACAACAATTTGGGTTCTTATATGTATGTCAAAACATATTTCCTTAGTCTCTGACATTAAGCATCTTCTGAATAACTGCTACAAGTTCTATGTTGCATGATAAAAGTGGAACAAGGGAGGTTACAGATCCATATTTAAATAACACTGCATGAATATTTAGCTTTGCTGTATGAGAACTCCTTAGGTCCCCCTAATTGAATTACAAGCTGTTCATTTAGCATGCAGATACAGTTTTGAATTCTATTACTGATGAATGACTCATGCTGGAGACCCTGAGTGAGCGAGGATGAAGGAATACAAGAAAGAAAAGCTGTAGAGCAATATTACAAAACCAAACACCAAGCAACGAAGGCTAAAACCACAGCAGAATCTCCAATGTTGCCATCTGCTGTCAGTTAATGGAAGCACATTCACAATACAGTAGGTTTCCGCATTCACACAAGCATCCATTCAACAGAACTAAAAACTGTTTCACTCACATAAAAACTCAACAATGTAGCTTATGCAAAAATTTGGCGAATACCACTTCATTCCAAATACCAAAATGTAATGAGTCAGCTGCCTTCTAATGGTTAAGAAATTTGCTAAAGGTTTTACACAGAAACAAACTGTAATCCAAAGCATTGCAAGAGTACCTGTATGCAACAAATTACTCAAGAGACAGATCGTTGAAGGAAAGGGGGGGAGAAGGCCTAGCAGGCAAAGGGGGGGGGGGGGGAAGGCCTAGCAGGCAAAAGGGGGGGGGGGGGGGAAGGCCTAGCAGGCAAAGGGGGGGGAAGAAGGCCTAGCAGGCAAAGGGGGGGGGGGGGGAAGAAGGCCTAGCAGGCAAAGGGGGGGGGGAAGAAGGCCTAACAGGCAAAGGGGGGGGGGGGGGAAGAAGGCCTAACAGGCAAAGGGGGGGGGGGGAAGAGGTCTAGCAGGCAAAGGGGGGAGAGAGGTCTAGCAGGCAAAGGGGGGAGAGAGAGGTCTAGCAGGCAAAGGGGGGAGAGAGGTCTAGCAGGCAAAGGGGGGAGAGAGGTCTAGCAGGCAAAGGGGGGGGGGAGAGGTCTAGCAGGCAAAGGGGGGGGGGGGGAGAGGTCTAGCAGGCAAAGGGGGGGGGGAGAGGTCTAGCAGGCAAAGGGGGGGGGGAGAGGTCTAGCAGGCAAAGGGAGGGGAGAGGTCTAGCAGGCAAAGGGGGGGGGGGAGAGGTCTAGCAGGCAAAGGGGGGGGGGAGGCCTAGCAGGCAAAGGGGGGGGAGGCCTAGCAGGCAAAGGGGGGGGGGGCTAGCAGGCAAAGGGGGGGGGAGGAAGGCCTAGCAGGCAAAGGGGGGGGGAGGAAGGCCTAGCAGGCAAAGGGGGGGAGGAAGGCCTAGCAGGCAAAGGGGGGGGAGGGAGGCCTAGCAGGCAAAGGGGGGGGGAGAAGGCCTAGCAGGCAAAGGGGGGGAGAAGGCCTAGCAGGAAAAGGGGGGGAGAAGGCCTAGCAGGAAAAGGGGGAGAAGGCCTAGCAGGAAAAGGGGGGAGAAGGCCTAGCAGGCAAAGGGGGGGGTCTAGCAGGCAAAGGGGGGGGGTCTAGCAGGCAAAGGGGGGGGGTCTAGCAGGCAAAGGGGGGGGGTCTAGCAGGCAAAGGGGGGGGTCTAGCAGGCAAAGGGGGGGGTCTAGCAGGCAAAGGGGGGGGTCTAGCAGGCAAAGGGGGGGGGGGTCTAGCAGGCAGGGGGGGGAAGCCTAGCAGGCAAGGGGGGGGGGAGGAAGCCTAGCAGGCAAAGGGGGGGTCTAGCAGGCAAAGGGGGGGGGGGTCTAGCAGGCAAAGGGGGGGTCTAGCAGGCAAAGGGGGGGGAGAAGGCCTAGCAGGCAGGGGGGGGGGGGGGAGAAGCATAGCAGGCAAAGGGGGGGGGGGGAGCCTAGCAGGCAAAGGGGGGGGGAGGAAGCCTAGCAGGCAAGGGGGGGGGGAGGAAGCCTAGCAGGCAAGGGGGGGGGGGGAGGAAGCCTAGCAGGCAAGGGGGGGGGGGGTCTAGCAGGCAAAGGGGGGGGGGGTCTAGCAGGCAAAGGGGGGGGGAGAAGGCCTAGCAGGCAGGGGGGGGGGAGAAGCATAGCAGGCAAAGGGGGGGGAGCCTAGCAGGCAAGGGGGGGGAGGAAGCCTAGCAGGCAAGGGGGGGGGGAGGAAGCCTAGCAGGCAAGGGGGGGGGGGAGGAAGCCTAGCAGGCAAGGGGGGGGGGGGAGGAAGCCTAGCAGGCAAAGGGGGAAGGGTCTAGCAGGCAAAGGGGGGGGGGTCTAGCAGGCAAAGGGGGGGGAGAAGGCCTAGCAGGCAAAGGGGGGGGGAGAAGGCCTAGCAGGCAGGGGGGGGGGGGGAGAAGCATAGCAGGCAAAGGGGGGGGGAGCCTAGCAGGCAAAGAGGGGGGGGGGAGGAAGCCTAGCAGGCAAAGGGGGGGGTCTAGCAGGCAAAGGGGGGGGTCTAGCAGGCAAAGGGGGGGGTCTAGCAGGCAAAGGGGGGGGGTCTAGCAGGCAAAGGGGGGGGGGGAGAAGGCCTAGCAGGCAGGGGGGGGGGGGGAGAAGCATAGCAGGCAAAGGGGGGGGAGGAAGCCTAGCAGGCAAAGGGGGGGGGGAGGAAGCCTAGCAGGCAAAGGGGGGGGGGAGGAAGCCTAGCAGGCAAAGGGGGGGGGAGGAAGCCTAGCAGGCAAAGGGGGGGGGAGGAAGCCTAGCAGGCAAAGGGGGGGGGGGGAGGAAGCCTAGCAGGCAAAGGGGGGGGGAGGAAGCCTAGCAGGCAAAGGGGGGGGGGAGGAAGCCTAGCAGGCAAAGGGGGGGGGGAGGAAGCCTAGCAGGCAAAGGGGGGGGGGAGGAAGCCTAGCAGGCAAAGGGGGGGGGGGGGAGGAAGCCTAGCAGGCAAAGGGGGGGGGGGGAGGAAGCCTAGCAGGCAAAGGGGGGGGGGGGGGAAGCCTAGCAGGCAAAGGGGGGGGGGGAGGAAGCCTAGCAGGCAAAGGGGGGGGGAGGAAGCCTAGCAGGCAAAGGGGGGGGGGGGGAGGAAGCCTAGCAGGCAAAGGGGGGGGGGGGGGGGAGGAAGCCTAGCAGGCAAAGGGGGGGGGGAGGAAGCCTAGCAGGCAAAGGGGGGGGGGGAGGAAGCCTAGCAGGCAAAGGGGGGGGGGGAGGAAGCCTAGCAGGCAAAGGGGGGGGGGGGAGGAAGCCTAGCAGGCAAAGGGGGGGGGGGGAGGAAGCCTAGCAGGCAAAGGGGGGGGGGAGGAAGCCTAGCAGGCAAAGGGGGGGGGAGGAAGCCTAGCAGGCAAAGGGGGGGGGGAGCCTAGCAGGCAAAGGGGGGGGGGGGAGGAAGCCTAGCAGGCAAAGGGGGGGGGGGAGGAAGCCTAGCAGGCAAAGGGGGGGGGGGAGGAAGCCTAGCAGGCAAAGGGGGGGGGGGGGAAGCCTAGCAGGCAAAGGGGGGGGGGGAAGAGGAAGCAAGGAAGCCTAGGAGCAGGGGCAAAGGGGGGGGGGGGAAGGCCTAGCAGGCAAAAGGGGGGGGGGAGGCCTAGCAGGCAAAGGGGGGGGGAAGAAGGCCTAGCAGGCAAAGGGGGGGGGGAAGAAGGCCTAGCAGGCAAAGGGGGGGGGGGGGGGGAAGAAGGCCTAACAGGCAAAGGGGGGGGGGGGGAAGAGGTCTAGCAGGCAAAGGGGGGAGAGAGGTCTAGCAGGCAAAGGGGGGAGAGAGGTCTAGCAGGCAAAGGGGGGGGGGAGAGGTCTAGCAGGCAAAGGGGGGGGGGAGAGGTCTAGCAGGCAAAGGGGGGGGGGAGAGGTCTAGCAGGCAAAGGGGGGGGGGGGAGAGGTCTAGCAGGCAAAGGGGGGGGGGGGAGAGGTCTAGCAGGCAAAGGGAGGGGAGAGGTCTAGCAGGCAAAGGGGGGGGGGGAGAGGTCTAGCAGGCAAAGGGGGGGGGGGAGAGGTCTAGCAGGCAAAGGGGGGGGAGGCCTAGCAGGCAAAGGGGGGGGAGGCCTAGCAGGCAAAGGGGGGGGAGGCCTAGCAGGCAAAGGGGGGGGGCTAGCAGGCAAAGGGGGGGGGAGGAAGGCCTAGCAGGCAAAGGGCAAAGGGGGGGGAGGAAGGCCTAGCAGGCAAAGGGGGGGGGGGAGTCTAGCAGGCAAGGGGGGGGGGGGGGGGAGTCTAGCAGGCAAGGGGGGGGGGAGTCTAGCAGGCAAAGGGGGGAGGGGAGGCCTAGCAGGCAAGAGGGGGAGCCTAGCAGGCAAGAGGGGGGGGAGCCTAGCAGGCAAGAGGGGGGGGAGCCTAGCAGGCAAGAGGGGGGAGCCTAGCAGGCAAGAGGGGGGAGCCTAGCAGGCAAGAGGGGGGGGAGCCTAGCAGGCAAGAGGGGGGGGGGAGCCTAGCAGGCAAAGGGGAAGCTCTAGCAGGCAAAGGGGAAGATCTAGCAGGCAAAGGGGCATTCACTGCTGGATCGAAGACAAAGCAAGTTTTACGGGGGAATTGGGGGGTTCACACAGTGAGGAATCCTAAATCTGTATGTCCCAAGGTAATTGTATCAGGCAGTCTTGGAGACTCCAGGGCCGCTTTTGGCCTACTTTAAGCAGATCTCACCTGTAAACGCAAAATGTTACAATCAGACCAGGTCATCCCTGATACTTCTTTCATTAAAACAAGCTTGGCAAACTGGCGAGATGCACACTTGCCAAAGAAGGTCCCTTTTCCGATCACGCTTTTTTTTTTTTTTTACGTTCAAAGCCAGAGACTAAACCTGGGCGCTTGGGAGGACCGAGACAGCAGTTGTGGACAACATCTACATATGAGGCCTGTTTTGGCCAACAAAATTGGTGATCTGCAAGAGCAGGCCATAGGCAGTCCGAAATAGAGTTCGCGGAGGGAAGGCATACATCAGGTTGAATCATGACGGGGTTTGACTAGGGCATCGGTCCTTAAATAGTGCCTTACATTAATGAAAATTAAAAGCTCAGTAAACTGTTCCCCTAAAGCCCTCCTCTGTCAATAAGTGACATAACCCCATGAATATGTTGTGGAATAGTATGCAGATGTTGTGCTCCTGAATTGCATGGGAGCAGCAATCTTGCTAAACATCTAAAAAAACGCAGTCCCGGATGTATGCATCTGTCAAAGGCTCGCCTTTCATTCCCTGGGATTCTAAGCCAATCAGCGGCTCACATTCCATTCAGATTCTTCTTGCCGCTCAGAGCAGCAAGTAAAGCTGAATGGAGTATGCGCTGCCAGCTACACGTGTCGTGGGAGCCCCTGATTTTTTCACACAGTGGGGCATCCTGACTTCAGATGCCATGATGCTGCTGCTTTTGAGCCGCTTTGACAAAATGAACACCATAGACTTGTCTACCTGCTGCTGTGTCAGGGAAGGGAATCAGACTAATTAAAGGGATTGTCCACGCAGAGGTTAACACTGACCCCACAGGCCCTCTTCTCTGCTGCTAAAGTCCACAATATTCTTTGTCCAACGATTCTTATCCGGAACAAAATAAATAAAACAGGATATTCAAAATTCTGTTTTTTCATCATTTTCAACACACGGAGCAACACAGAAACCAGTGGTTAAGCAAAAAATACAATTCTGTGAAATACTCACCTGTAGAATTGATATTATACGCATACAGTACGTCCTGCTCCATCTATAATACTTACACGTGGGTAATCCTCCACCAGATGGCGCTGTTCACTGCAGACATGCAAAAACAGGCTCCTCCCGGCCCTTCATATACCCAGGGACCTCCCACAAATCCCCAGCATTGAAAAGCAGTGAGAAAAAGAAGCCGGGAGAAACCAACCACCAAACTGGTAACAATAACAATGATAACAATCACCATACAGGGGATCCAGAACAAGGTGAAACCAGGGTGGGGTGGAGCAGGACGTACTGTATGCGTATAATATCAATTCTACAGGTGAGTATTTCACAGAATTGTATTCTAAGCATACAGTATGTCCTGCTCCATCTAGAATATCACAGCCTGACGAATCCATTTAGTGATGGTAGACTTGGCGGGAGCCAAACCTTTCCTAGGCCTGGAAGGCACAACAAAGAGCATCAGTCTTCCTGAAGGCCTTAGTGACAACCAGTTAATACCTTCAAGCACCTGACTACGTCCAAGGAATGCAGAACCCGCTCCTTGTCATTGCGAGGATTGGGACACAGATGGAAGAACAATATCCTGGTTCAAATGAAAAGCCGAAACAACTTTAGGTAGGAAATCCGGTTTGAAGCGGAACACCACCTTGTCCTGGTGTCGCTCATAGTATGGAGGCTAAATAGATAGAGCAGCCAGCTCTGACACACGCCTAACCGAAGTAATAGCCACCAAGAAGACAACCTTGAGAGTGAGAACAACCAGAGCAGCATCTTGAATAGGCTCAAAGGGAGCACCCTGCAAGGCAGACAAAACCAAGTTCAAATCCCAGACAGGGACCATAGGTTTGAGGGGGACGCACGTGAGTGACCCCTGAAAGAAGCTCTTAATCAGGTGATGTTGAGCAAAGGTCTTCTGAAAGAAGATAGACAGGGCAGAAACCTAACCCTTCAGAGTACTAAGTTTGAGACCTAAGTCCAGACCATGCTGTAAAAACTCTGTTCAAACGCTCCAGTACCAACCTGACTGCCCGTAATGCCAGAATGTTGATGGGTAAATGGGCCTCCTGAGGAACCCACGTCCCCTGGAAGCGCAGGGACTTCCAGAATCCCCCCCAACTTGACAGACTGGCATCCGTTGTGACCGTCTCCCAGGAGGGGGTCAGAATAGACCTGCCCCCTGTCAAGTTCCTGTGGTCCAGCCACCACGCAAGGGACTGTCTGACCGAGGGGGGAAGCACACAGACCCCGTCCAAGGACGCTGGGTTCTTGTCCCACACTGACAGAAGGTGAAGCTGCAGAGGTCTCAGATGGAACTGGGCAAAGGGCACCGCCTCGAAGCTCACCACCATCAGGACCACCAACTGCATTCCCTGCCGGATGGAGAACTGTGGGCTTGAAAGCAGGAACCTCGCCTGCGCTGTCAGAGCTTCCACCTTCTGGTGAGGAAGGAATATCCTTGACTGAACCGTATCCAGAATCATTCCCAGGAACGGAGTCACCAAGGAGGGGGACAGGGATGACTTGGGGTAATTGATCACCCAGCCGAAGGACTCCAGGATGGACACTACCAGCAGAGTGTCCAACTCTGCCTGCCGCAGAGACCGAGAGGTGATGAGAATATCGTCCAGGTAGGGCAGAACGTGTATGCCCCTTAGCCTCATCAGGGACATCACCCCTGCCAGCACCTTGGTGAACACCCTGGGAGCCGACGTTAGGCCGAATGGCAGGGCCACAAATTGGTAATGCTGATCTTTTAGTGCAAATCTGAGAAACCCTTGGTGTCACCGGGGACGTGCAGGTAAGCATCCTTGATGTCGACTGACGTCATGAAGTCCCCTGGGCGCAGTGAGCCAATGGCCGAGCGCAGAGTTTCCATGCGAAAGTGCCTGTTCTTGACAAATTTGTTGAGGATTTTTAAATCCAGAATGGGCCTGACTGACCCATCCTTCTTGGGTACTGTGAAAAGGTTGGAGTAGAACCCCGTGCCCCTGTCTCCAGGGGGGACCTTGCAAATAACCCCTAGATCCATGAGACCCTGCACGGCCAGCAACAAGACCTGAGCTGAGGCAGGGTCTTGAGGGATTCAAGACCCAATGAATCTGGTGGGGGGCCGTACAGCAAATTCTATTTTGTAGCCGGAGGACACTACCTCCTGAATCCACCGGTCTGAGACGTGGCGCCGCCAGACGTGCTCGAAGTGCTGTAGACGTCCCCCCACCCTCACGGGTGAGGGCGCCCCCTCATGCCTGAGGGGCCTTGGTAGGGGCTTTGGGCTTGGGCCCCCAGGAGGAACCGGGATGGCGTCCTTTGTTCCTGTGCCAGGAATCTGCGCGGGTCCCAGCGAAGGACGCCCCTCTACCCTGTTTGGCCCCACGGTAGGGGGTTGATAGGGAGCCTTGGCCTCGAAAGGGCCGAGTCTGCTGCCTGCGCTGGGGTAACTTGCCTCCCTTGGCAAAGAGGTCTAATCGATCCCCAAACAAGCGCAGGCCCTTAAATGGAAGCCCCGTGAGGGCTTTCTTGGCGGCATTGTCTGCGGCCCATTGGCGCAACCTGACGGCGCGGCGTATAGCAACCACCAGGGCAGATGACCTGGCACACATCTTAATAGCATCGTCCGATGTGGACAGGATAAAGTTCACAAACGCATCACAGCTGTACAGAGCATTGACAGTATCAGGAGGCAACTCATCTGTGCCGTCGAGAGCACTCCTAACCACAGCCCTGAGCGCTACTGCCGTAATGGCTAAGGTGCAAACCGGGCGCAGAGTCGCTCCCCCAAATGCAAAGGCATGACATGCCAGTTGGTCAACACGCCAGTCCTCAGAGTCCCGTAGCGTAGTAGTGTCGGGAGAGTGCATAATAGAGGTGTTGGACAACCCTAGAATAGGAGCATTGACCTCAGGCGGCGATGACCAGCACTTAACCAAGTCAGCAGGAAAGGGATATTTCCTATCCACGCTCTTAGGGACCCCTTGAAGTCTGCTGGGATGTTCCCTTTCTTTAAGCACGAGGCTATTGAAAATGGGTCTGCTCGGGAAATTCCAAGCGAGCTTTAGCAGTATGAAAAAGATCACCCCTTTGCCGGGGAGCCGCAGCAGGGGGAGAGAGGGACAGAACCTCAAAGATCTGAACCAGCAGTCTATCAATATCATCCGAGGACCAATGCTCGGAGCCAGACCTCTTGGCGGTGGCTTTACGCGCTAAGGAATTAGCAAGCAAGTTTTCAACACTAGCCAGCCTCGTGGCCAGATCAGTATGAGAATCCCCACTGGTATTGGGGGTTAGACTCAGGCTTGGGGGAGTAGGTGAAGTGCGGCGGGGTGCAGGCCCAGCCTCAAAGGAGACGGGAAGCACCGATAGCGCCTGCTGTGCACAAGGAACACAGACCCGTGCATTGTCACCGCTGCTAGGTAAGACCCCACAAGCTACATACAGCCGGGCTTGTCCCGAAGGAACCCCGTTCACAATATCCTGAGATGCCGTATCGGCACACTATGCCAGTAGGGATTGACGCTGTAAGCTACCCTGGATGCCCCAATAACCCGCGGGGAAGTGGGAGTAATTTTTATGGTCACGACCGGGAGCTACACTGGGCCGGGAGAAGCCACCGAAATCCGTCTGAAAGACATAAGGGGGAACAAGGATGTCAGAGCAATGCGCAATGGGAGATAGAACTAACGAAGATTTGCCCATGAGGGCACTTACAGAGGAGAGGACGATCTTCACCACGCGCGCGGGAAAAGGAAATGGTGCCAAGCGAACCTCGGAGGGCGGGCCTGAGCCGACCGCGACGCGTAGCACGCCAAGCCGGAACCACGTCCCTCCCCAGCGAGCGCGAAGCTCGTAAGGCGTCTAGCCAATGAGTGTACAGTAAAGGCATAATGTCTATGTAAATGGCGCTCGGAGCCTATACAGGCACGGCCGAGGGCTGTACTCGGGCTCTCCTGTGGCTCCCCGTCGGGGAATGAACCCCGGTCTGCCGGGACAAGGCAGTACTGTATTGAACAGGCGCTTACGCCAGCGCAGCCTAGGAAGAGCCACTAAGGCTAAGAAGGGGAGAAGGAAGAAGAAAGACGCCGAGGCGTCCGCAAAGTCGCCGCTGTACATCCGGTGCAAGCAGAAAACAAACTAATGGCGCTGCGGTTAACAGTAAGGTAAGAGCACGGCTCTGATCCTCGTTCCCATTAAGGCACAGCCAAGCCATAAGCGTGTAAGGATACACTGAGGCCGCCATACACACAACCCCTCCACCCCCCTTTCTTTTCCCCCTGACTAAGGAGGGACGAGGGAGGAAGGCGACCCGTTGCATAAGGTCCACCGCTACATGGGGCGTGGGGCAATGATGCGGGAGGGGCATCCCCTGAAGGCTCACCATCAGCCTTGACCGCCTACCCTATGGTGGGGGATTGCGGTGGAGCGTGGCTCCGTAAGCACACATGCTGCTGCCTACCTTCACCCGACCAGCGCAGCCCAGGCTGGGAGGCATATCACACAGAGGAAGGGTGGAAATTGTCCCACAGGGCCGCAGGCTGTAATAGGCCCGCTCACCTGCGAGAGAGTGATACTTCATGTCTTCGCAGTGAGCACTGCAGAGAAATCTGGGGATTTGTGGGAGGTCCCTGGGTATATGAAGGGCCGGGGGGAGCCTGTTTTTGCATGTCTGCAGTGAACAGCGACATCTGGCGGAGGATTACCCGCGTTTAAGTATTATAGATGGAGAAGGACGTACTGTATGCTTAGAATATATAAGAGGGGACGATATCTTTGCCACCATCATCTGGCCTTCTAAAAGCACTGGATTAGTTAAGGGCAAAAAAGAATGAAACCATAATGCAAGCTTATCATAAAATCTTGGAGAAGTATTGCACAAGCAGGTGATGTTCATCATATTACAATCACACCCCTTATCCACTTGTGCCATAAAACATGATTGGTATTTTATATTTCTTCATAGGAGGCAACTTATGTGAGGTTGTCTCCTACAAGCATTCGAACACTTATTTTATCCCTTTCTAAACAAAGCTCATTCTTTGCATTGTAAAGCACGCTGGTTGTGACTCATGGTAGAAATCCTAAATCTTCAAATTTTCCTCTTAAAGTGGATTTGCATAAAAATGCAATCCAATTATAGAAGGCAAAAGAAATTTCTGAGTAGCAGCAGACCTTATAATTGCTTAATTAAGGATAGAAACATAGGGAACAGAATCACACCAGCGTCTGGCTGATTCATTAGCACCAGATTTCTGGCAGTGTATAGTTCTTGCCTAAAACATACATCTAACCTAATTGTGCGATTTCAGTCCTAGTAAGGACATATATACATGGAGGTTTTCCACCATTAAAAATGAACTTCGTTATCTGTATTTGAGGAACCAATTGTCACTTCCAGCAGGCATTGCTGCAGTTGGGGGAAAAAAACTCCCCCAAAAAACTTACCCCATCTGCATACATGGTACTGAATCATTGGCAGCATTTATATTTGCTCCTGTAACCACTCAAAGCAGAAAGGCTGCCTCACTTATTTGTTTGTAAAATGGACCACAGCAGGAGCTACAGAAAGTTAAATTAATTTTTAATTGCAGCAATCTGCATTGCCCCAGAGGGCCGCTTATGAGCACTTTTTCTTCTAAGGGTGTTGGTACAGGTTAACTAATCCAATACTGAACACAATCTCATGTCTAAAGACAGAGGCTACTTAATAGGATGTACAGTAAACTAAAGGGCCAAAGCGAGAAAGGGCCTGAAAGGAGTACTCCATCACAGCCATCATTTTCTGCAGGAATCTAATGCAATCACTCCTGAGGAACAGAATATACATCAAATGGATACTCCACCCTGTGGAGAAACCTTGCAAACTGCAAAGAGGTCAATTACTTCACACCATTGTCCACTACAATCCTCAATGCAAACTGAAGTGTTGTCCTAAGACAAAAAAAAGCAATTCTGTGAGTACCCTGTAGAAATACAATTCTGTGAAATACTCACCTGTAGAATTGATATTTGTATACAGTACGGCCTGCTCCAGATATAGTACTTACACTTGGGTTATCCTCCGCCAGATGGCGCTGCACTGCAGAGACATGCAAAACAGGCTCCTCCCGGCCCTCAAATACCCAGGGACCTCCCACAAATCCCCAGCATTGAAAAGCAGTGAATAAGAAGTCGGGAGAATTAACCACCGAAACTGGTAACTATAACAATGGCAACAATCACCATACAGGGGATCCAGAATAATGCAAAAACCAGGGTGAGGTGGAGCAGGATGTACTGTATACAAATATCAATTCTACAGGTGAGTATTTAATAGAATTGTATTATTCTTAGTATACAGTACGTCCTGCTCCAGATATAGTACTTACACTTGGGACATCCAATAGTGTCCATAAGGTAGGGTGGGATCCCCAACAAAAAAGACAACAGCCGACAGTTTAAAACCACTGGCACCTGTATAACCAAGCGGCCAAGACAGCATGAGCTGAGGCCCCAACATCAACCTTGCAAAACTTTGAAAGGGTATGAACAGAAGGCCAAGTAGCGGCCTAACAAACCAGTTCAACAGAAGCCTGGTGCTGCAAAGCCCAAGAGGCACCAAGAGCACGAGTAAAATAAGAAGGCGAAAAGGAAGATTCTTCCCCTTGGAAGAATAGGCCTGAGTAACTGACGAATCCAATCACTAACAGTAGACTTGGCAGAAGCCAAAAACCATTTCCTAGGACCAGAAGGGACCATCCCATCCAAGTAATGACCAGGGCCAAAGCCGCCTAACTCCCGAAAGCAGTACGAGATCGGGCACATTCAGGATGGAGTGGCGGTAGGCCCAAAGGAACATCAGTTCTCCTAAAGGACACAGTGACAACCAAGGAGAAACCTTCCAACACCTGTTCAAGGAACGCAGAACCCTTTCCTCAGCGTTGCTAGGAATAAGGCAGGAAGGAAGAACAATATCTTCAAACAATGAACATAAGACACCACCTTAGGCAGAACACCACTCATCCTGGTGTATCTCAAGGAATGGGGGCTAGATAGAAAGAGCCGCCCGCCAGACCTAGGACTGACCGAAGTAACAGCCACCAGAAGGACAGCCTTGAGAGTAAGAGCAGCCGGACAGCATCCTGAATAGGACCAAGGGAAAAAACCCAGCAAGGCAGACAGAATCAAATACAATCCCAATGGGGACCATAGGATTACATGGGGGACGCACATGAATACCCCCAGAAGGAAGTCTTGACCAAGGAAAACTGAACAAAAAAGACTTCTAAAGTAAGGCGGCCAGGGCAGAACCTGACCCTTCAGAGTACCGAGTTGGATAACCAACTCCAACTCATTTTGTAATGAATCTAGAACCCTGGGAACCGAGAACGCCCAACAGGGAAGAGACCTAGACTCACAATCAATATGGGTATGCCAACCCTATAACAGATGGAAGAAGAAGCTAGCTCCTAGTCTTCCCATAGTCTCAATCACAGCTGTGAGCACAGACGCACAAACAGGCCACAAGGCTGAACCCACACTAGCGAAGGCAGGGCAGGCCATTTGGCCAAGGCGCTTGTCCTCACCATCTTTTAGAGTGGCGGCGTCTGGAGAATGTACAACAGAGGTGTTGGACAATCCCAAAACGGGCGCATCGACCTCAGGAGGGGACGACCAGCGCTTCACCACGTCCACCAGAAAGGGATACTTCCTATCCCATCCCTGAGGAACATCCGGGAGCCGGCTAGGTCTCTCCCATTCCTTAAGACTCATGCTTTCAAAATGATTCTGATATGGAAACTCCAAGCGAGGCTTAGAAGTCCCAAAGAATTCCTCCTTCAGCGGAGGGGACTCCGCTGGAGGAGAAATATCCAGCACCTCAAATAAATGGGCCAGGACCCTAGGGGCATCAACGGCATCCCCCTGCGCCTGCCCCAAACAATTCCCCCTCCTCAAGCAAGGAACAATCAGACCAGTCAAGGGAAACCGTCATCAACATCCAGAACCGGCGCGGCTGGTGACAAATGTCTTCTCTTAGCTGGGCCTTTCTGGCCGCAGAGCTAGAAATCAATTTCTCGATGTTGGCCAATCTAGCACATATATTAGATTGCGACTCCCCGCTAATGACAGTGTCATTTGGGGTACGGATAAGGCGGGGTGGGGTAGGAGATGAGGCCGGAGGCACGGACCCAGACGCCTGGGACCCCGACTACCACGCTATGGCCTGTTGAGCACATGGTATGCAAATCAGTACATTATCTCCTGTAAGGGATACCCCACAACCCACACACTGCCGGGATTGTCCCGAAGGGAGCCCGAGCCCGGTATCCTGGGGAGCCTCCAAATGGTGATTTTAAAGGTAGTCGCAAGGACCAGAGGGAATTACGCTACTTGAGCTACCCGGGATGCCACTTCAAGCCCCAAGTGGGAGGATTTTTAGGAAGCCATTTTAAACTCCAAGGGACCCTAGGACCGGGAGAACCCCACCCCCCCCCCCTTTTTTCAACACTAGATAGGGAGTCCTCCTGAAAGACACAATCGAAAGGACTCATAAGAATGTACAATCATGCACACACCATACTCATATGTCGTATACAAAACAATATATGCAAATACATATAATATACATATAAATATATAATGTTAAACTAAAGGCCTAGGAAGCTGCTCCAAGCGCTATAAAGCGGGGCGCAGCGCAATAAGTAAATAAGGAAGGGGCCCACCAAAAGGCAATGGCATCCGGCCAGCAGCTCCAGAAGAGAAAGGGAGAAGGGCAGGCCAGCACGTATCGTGCTCCACGCCTGGCCCCGCCCCCTCCCCTCAGCGAGGAACGTGTAGCCCAGCCAGTGGCCGGGCTCCGCCATGGCCCCAATGATCAAGGGGGGCGGCCGTGGCGAGCGCGCCAAGCCCCCCCCCCCCCCCGGGCACCTGAGGGGAAGAAGCTCCCCCATCCATTAATGTCCATCACATACGGCAGGTGCCGGATAGCTAATGACTGGCCAGTTAAGGAGAGACATTAAAAACACGAACACCACCCACACAATTAAAAATTATGGGAAGAGAAGCGCCCCCCCCCCCCCCAAAGAGGGGCACAGGGAGACCCGGGAAGGGGGGATTCCACACCACATAGGTGGAAGGAACAGAATAGGGACGGAGCATCCCAAACCAGGATCACCAACCCGGACGCTGCCTACCCCTTAGTATGGGGTCTCACGGGGGAGCATGGCTCCCTGTATACACCACTAAGGTGCTGCCTACCACTGCCCGGACCCACAGCCTAGGCTGGGAGGCATTATGAGGACTTAAATAAAAAAGGTCCGGGCAGCAATAGAAACAATTGGCCGGGGTAACCCGACTACCTGCAAGGAGGAGATACAGCCATCTTCTGACTTGCTCGCCGTCTGCAGAGACGAAAACTGGGGAATGTGTGGGAGGTCCCAGGAATTTATGGACCGGGAGGGGCTTCATTTTTCCTGTCATCTCTGCAGAAGTTCGCCCTCTACTGGTTATAACCCACATGTCATGAATATTGGAAGCGGGGTGTGTGACATACTTAGAATAAAAGAAAAAAAAAATTTCATAGTTCTGCTGTACTATAGCAGCGCATCCCTGGCTGCCACTCAGGTGTCCGGATATTCATTGCTTCCAGACCTCTCCTGAAGCCACCGCAGCACAGCCTATCAGCCTCCTGGACACTCGCCCGTGACTATGAAAGAGCCCATCAACGTTGTCCACCATTGGCCCTGGAGGCGGATAAACTGCACTGTGGTGGGAGCGCAGAAGAGGCCCAGAAGCAGTGAGTATCCAGACGCCTGTTTTCATGTTTTAATGGGGGCAGGGCGCAGCCTAGGGGTGTGCTGCCTCACTGCTATATAAAAGCAGAACTACAGTGATTTTGACCATAGTTCCACTTTAAAGCACACAGATAAATAAAAACAACAATCGCTTCTAAATTGTAAACTAATTTTGCAGTACAAATTTGATTGCAGTCATCAAGGTATATACTGTATAAACTGTTACCAAGATACATGTAAACATTTTTCTTAGTTTGAGAATTCACTATCACTGTGAAACAAAATATACAACGTAAAAACTCGCATACAAAGCTTAGATAAAGCAAATCTTTCAACAAGGCTTGGGAGGACTTTTACAGACTTGTACATGGAGCATCAGGTAAACCTTTATTGAAATCAATAGGCAAATTACATTGGAGGGGTAGAGTCCTTACCTCCAATGAAAAAACATACATTTACTCTGCATGAAAAGGTTAAAGGTGTTTCTTTAAAGGAAACTGGGAACTTACTGCAGCACCTTAAAATAAATGGGAGCCATTACTGAATCTCGGGATACATGCCTCAAATAAGGCACTTCATTCGGTTGGGCCCCAACTTGCATGGTAACCCCCCCCCCCCCCCCCCAAATAAAACATTCAAGACTAAGTACCTTACTCTACAGCCAAGCTCGTTTCCTGAGTTTTGATTTCACGCAATATAATCCAAACTACAGATTTTGGCTTTTAGTAAACCATCTAAAAAGAGATTATGTGCCTGTGTACGGGGTAAGAAATCATGTCTGGAAACCCGATGGAGAGAAAGCATGTGACAATAACTGGGTTAAGGGCCAAATTCATTGATGCAGAAATTAAAGGGTTAATGGCTTTCTCTACAGCAGGCGTAAACTCGCGCAGCAGCTGACTGAACAAATCACTAAGTTCCTTCTTCATCCATCCCTTGTGCCCAGAGGGGAGCCATGAGCATGCAGAAATGAGTAAATAGCTGCATAGCAAAAAAAGAACACAACCACAATCTAACTGGCAGCTGGATGCCAAGACAGCACAAATGAGTAATACACAGGAGGGGATTGCGCCGAGTACGGAACTGAGTATATAGGACCCTGTAGGAATACAGAAGGTCGGATGAGGTAGGAAAGAGGCCAAAAAAGGTTGAATGAAATGATACAATTATCTTCGTAAACACCCAGTACAATATTACATAAACACAAACAGGGAAATCATGGAGGAAAAATCATTCCTCATTGCTTTTGAACTCTGAAACAAAATGGTTTAGCAGGACAAAGGTTACAGCAGCCAATGTGTTGCAAGGCCAGTTTTGAGCTGTAACTGCTCAAAGCTCCTGGGAGTGTGTATCTGGCCGTTGGTCATGGCATTGGTTTCAACCACACATGACTGTCATCTGTTTAGAACCAGACAATATCCCCAGTTCGCACTAATCCATCATAAACCACCAACAGGGCTATCAGCAGGAGGTAGCAGACATTTATCTACGTCCTCAAATAGTTAACCAAAGATGTAGAAGGTGGATAGAGCCCAAGATTCCACCAAAACAAATGCTTCCACAATGGCAGCTGGATCGCTTGAACACCGTCAGCTACAAGCCTATACATTTGACATTCAAAAGACAAGTTGGCTCCCTCACAACCACCCCAAAGACAGGAGATGCATATGACATGTTTTACTGACCTGGATAATTCTCACTTAACTAAAAGAATGGGACATCTTTAGCTTACCATTTTATCAAGATTATACAGTATGACTTACAATGTCTTTGTAGCCCTATCCAAGATGGCTGAAAGTGATCCTAAAATCTAAAAAGCCTTTAAAATCTTTAATCTAAGTAAATAGGTATTTTAGCCCTAGTGCTTTAATGTGAAGTTCCAGTGCAGCATTAGGGGTGGAAGGAAGGAAAGAAAGGGCAGGGGAAAACACTGAATTTCCAGCGACCACAAATATACCCATTCAGAAATAATCAAAATTGTGAATATTCACATTGTGTGCACCCATTAGGTTTGCATCATCTGCATTTATATACACTTCATGAACTACAAAAGTATTTATTTATTTTTCTGCCAATGTAGTGCCCATAAAGGAATATTGTCTGAAGGGTTTCTGCATCCAAAGATGCAGTGCTTCTCCCACAAGCACAAATTAGTTAGAAATGTAGAGAATACATACAATCTGTATGGGCCAGCCACAAGGCGATTTAGCTTTTTTGGGTGAAAAGTGTGTGGGTTGATAACGGCTATAATTATTACTATTATAAAAAATGGGTTAGAGAACAGTTTGATTAAGGGATGTGGTAGGCTATACTAAAAAGATGCATTTTAAAAGGGATTGTCAAACTCTTGATGTAGTCTTGTAGGACGGGAATGGGATGATCAGAATGGATGTTTAGAGAGCACAGGGTACCTTTCCTTACCTTTATTACCAGGTTTTTATTATTTATGCTTTTTTAACTTTGTATGCTTTTGCATTAATTCACCCTTTTCATCTATTGGAGTTCACATTGCCAGAATTTGATAAAAAGGAACAAAAAACTCCAGTGTCACTGGAATTTCCATATAACATTCCACGGTTGCATGTGGTTCCTTAAACAACTTCAGAGGCCCTGGAGTCTAAAAGACTCCTGGGCCAACCAAGTCCTTGGGTATTCACCACAGTGTGAGGCCCCCCCCCCATGCCCAGATCCACTCGCCTTCTCCCGAGCCATCGCGGCGTCTGCATCTCCGCTCACCTCCAGCTGTGTGCGTGCCAGCTCAGCCAATCAGCATACTCGCTCACACAAGTCTGCGCCGTGGGATCAGAAGAAAGGTGAGTGTATGGGGTAAACGGGGGGATACACAGTGGAGCATCACAACATGGAATGCCACCGCAGGGAGGAACATGGGAAAGTGAAATTCCTCATTAAATGTATGCAATGATTATCACTGCCATCTTGTGTCAAAACTCTAGAACCTCTGTAGCTCAGTAATCACTCTTTAAAACCAAAACATATGAGACTTTTTTTAAATCAAATGCCAAAACAGAGCCCTGAAGAGCATTCTTACCTGCTAGGAGAAAGGTGATTAGGCAGGTCTCCTTTGGCATGTATAGTTTCAGCCTGGACCCACTAAACACATATTCCACAATTGCTTCAGAGCGGCCAGCCCTCTGCAGGAAAGGGAGAAACTGCTTTGCCTTCTGTGTGTCCTAGGAATGAAAGCCATAAATGATTATTAGGGCGATTCTACATGCCTGGACAAGTAAACACAATGATATAACCATCCCAAAAATGTATCAAAGGTTTTCTATCGCATAGTACATATCCAAACAATACTGTACAAGCAGAAATGATTATCCAACATTAATAGTAATTACTAGTAAGGTAAAAATCTAACTACTTGGTCTATGGTTCAACAAGCAGCCTAGCAGAGAATTTGCAAGCCTTGATCCCAAAATCTTATAAAGTTATTAACTCTACAAGCTAAAATTTCAACATTCTCACAGTAGCAGTAGTAACCTAGAATAGATCAAACTATTCTGTTTATTTAGACTGTTTTTCAGTCATGGAGGGAGATAGATTTTTCAACAAAAACGATCAAATGTTGAGTGGCAATGATGGTAAACTAAGGTGTTTTCTGTCAGTTCTGGGAAAAAGCAACACAGTTCTGCTGCAAAGTCAGAGTGTTCTTCCTTCAAGTAAACTTGTATCCGCTCACGTAATTTTTCAAGGAAACTGCCTCAGACAATAAATCTTTCCTTAAATTAATACTTTATTACAAGGTCCTGCCAGACAAGCTATAAGCATTAAACATTCATGCACATTAGCAAATGAAATTTTAACAAGCCAGGTTGCTTTGTTTTTTGTCTAGAATTGGGCTTCTGTTTACATACCTTGAGTCACAATTAAGCTGTTTGAGCAGTGGCAACGTTTAGCAAGATGTTCTGAGGAGATGACTTTTACAAAATAGAGATTTTATAAGAGAAAAACTAGACTTTACTACATGACCATTAAAGCGGACCAACACCCAGGATTTTGACTATCGGGGGTGCCCCGCTGTGTGAAACCCCCCAGAAAGCCCCAAAAAACTTACCTCACCGCCGACAGACAAGCTGATTGACAGCGACGAACAAGCTGATTGACAGCGACGGACAAGCTGATTAACAGCGACGGACAAGCTGATTGACAGCGACGGACAAGCAGCTTGCCCGTCGGCGCCTCCCGCGCGTCACTCTTGACGTGTGTGCGCCCGCGCCGGCCATTCAGAGACAGCCGGCGTGCGCACGTCTAGAGGAGCGCAAGTGAGGCGGCGGCGGAAGCAGCAGCTGGAGAGGTAAGGTTTTTCGGGGGTTTTGGGGGGTTTACACCCCGCGGGACATCCCGATCTCGGATGTCCCGCGGTGTGTGAGATGATCGGCCCGGGAATCTTATAGATTCCCAGGCCGATCACCTCAGGGTGTTGGTCCACTTTAATGGTGGATTACAGATTTACACAAACCTTTTTATACCACTCAAATATTGCACAGCAATTTTGCCACAACATTGTGGCAGAAGTTCCTGCACCTGAAGATTGCTTTGGTTAACCTTTTGACCCAGTTCATCCTAAACAAGCTCAATAGAGTCTGTAGGTCATATGAACCCCTTGCCAACCATCCACCAGACAATATCGCATAGATCAATTAACAGTGGTAAGCCCTAAATGTACAGGGCAGCAGTCACCATGTGCTATTTGCCAGTAAATTTTTGTACTCGCTTGTAAAACGTCCCCATCATTGGTACACATGTATTTACACATTATATATACACAGTTTGCCCCAACCACTCCCCAGCAATTGCTAAGCAGTACAGACGTGGTGCAGGGAGGAAAAAAAACCCTGACCCCTAATGCACAAGACTGAGTAAAACACTGTAAAAGGAATGCCGGAATGGAACTAGCACATTTTACAGGCCCTCAACGTCATTTGTCTAGCTACCAGTTTGCAGAATAGGAGGCCACCAGGCCTCTGTCACCCAGCAACATCAATTTGCTAATAGCCCAAGTGCCTGTCAGACCCGCCCCAAGGGAGAAAAGAAAATTCTGTGAATACTCACCTGTAGAATTGCTTTTACTATGCATGGCATGGCCTGCTTCCAGAAGTCCTTACATATGGGTTATTCCACCACAAGGTGGCGCAGTGTACTGCAGAAGAGTTGTGGCTCCTCCCGGGCACCATATGAAAAACGTTATCGCCATAGACTTATCCAGTGCTGACAAGCAGTTATTCAACAAACCGGGAGATAATAAAAGTAACAGAAAACCCCAACTAACTTGGAACAATCACCATAAAGAGGCAACCAAGAATAACAACAACAAGGGTGGGGTGAAGCAGGCCGTGCCATGCATAGTAAAAGCAATTCTACAGGGGAGTACTCACAGAATTGCCTTTTTCCTATTGCATGGCACGGCCTGCTTCAAGAAGTCCTTACGTCCAACAGCAGTGTCCATAAGGTAGGGTGGGATCCCAAAAGAGTAACAGGCAGTTCAAACCACTATCGCCTGAAGTACCTTGCGGCCAAAAGCAGCATCAGCTGAAGCCTTAACGTCAACTTTGTAAAACTTGGAAAAAGTATGAACAGAAGGGGTCTCTGCCCAGGTCAGGATCAGGGACACCTCTCAGAGCACTCAGACTGCGAGTCCCTCCCTGATGATTGATGTAAGCAACCGCTGTTTGATTGTCTGAACGCACCTGGACCGGAAGGCCCAGAACGTGATGAGTCAGGAGAGCAAGCACCCGACGGACGGCTCTCAGTTCCAGAACATTGATGGGTAAGTGGACCTCTTGAGGTCCCCATTGCCCCTGGAACTGAAGCTCCTTCCAGAATCCGCCCCATCCCAAAAGACTGGCGTCCGTGGTGACAATTTCCCAAAGAGGGGTCAGGAAGGACCTGCCCCTCACGAGATTGGCCGAGACCAACCACCACTGGAGGGACTGCCGGACCCGGGAGGACAACTGGAAGGGCTGATCCAGCGACCGAGGCTGCCGGTTCCAGGACGCCAACAGATAAAGCTGAAGCGTCCTCGTGTGAAATTGCGCAAAAGGAACTGCCTCGAAAGAGGCGACCATGAACCCTACCAGCCTCATCCCCAGACGGATGGACGGCCGAGGATTGGAAATAGGACCCGAGCCAACTCCTGAAAGGATGAATTTTGGACTGGGGGAGAAACACTCTGTGTTGAAGAGAGTCCAACTGCATCCCCAGAAAGGACACCACCCTGGCCGGAGCGAGGGAGGACTTGGGGAAGTTGATCACCCAACCAAAGCTTTCCAGCGTGGAGACCATCATCCTGGTGTCTGTCTCCGATTGATTGAGAAATGTCAGGTCCAGGACGGGACAAACCGACCCGTCCTTTTTGGGGACTGCGAAAAGATTGGAGTAGAAACAGAGGCCCATCTCTAAGCGCGGTACCGGCCGGATGACCGCCATCTCTAACAGATTCTTTACCGACGCCAGGAGCCCCTGTGCGGCCAAAGGATCGATGGGCACCCGAAAGAACCGTGAAGGAGGGCGAGACTCGAACTCCAGCTTGTAACCGGACGACACTACCTTCCGGATTCATCTGTCCGGAATCTCCTGGACCCAAACCCAGGAGAAGTGTCGCAATCGTCCCCCCACCCGCACGGGTGAGGGCAGCCCCTCATTGCTGAGCGGGCTTACCGGCAGGCTTGGGCTTGAAGTCCCAGGACTGTGCGGGGCGGCCACGGCCCTTCCCCCGAGTCCAACCTGCACCTCTGGAAGCGGGAAAGGAAGCCCCCCTACCCGCTCTGAATCCCTGAGAGGAAGGCCTACCAGAACCTGCCCCCCGAAAGGGACGGCGAGGCCTCTTACGTTGCGGCATTTTACCACCTTTCGCAACTGAATCAATTTTATCACCAAACAGCCGCAATTCCAGAAAGGGGAGAGCTGTGAGCACCTTTTTAGACGCTGCGTCCGCAGACCACTGGCGCAGCCATACAGCCCAACGAATAGCCACCAGCATTGCCGCTGTCTTGCTACTCATAGCCAGGGCATCGTCCTGAGCGGACAGAACATAGGAAACAAAAGACTCACACTGCCTGAGAGCAATAAGCTCCTTGCAAGTGGGATCAAGATCCACACACAGACCCTGAATTACAGATCTAACCGCCAATAGAAGAAGCGCCGAAGCACACACCGGGCGCATCTTTGACCCGGCATAACTGAAACCATGGTGGGCATACTGGTCAATCCGATGATCCTCACCATCCTTAAGGGCAGTAGTCTCAGCAGACTGCACCAGAGCCGTGCTGGAGAGCCCTAATACAGGGGTATCGACGTCAGGAGGAACCGACCAAAGCTTCACCAATTCTGGCGGAAAGGGATAACGTTTATCCCAACTGGAAGGAATTCCAGTTAACCGCGTGGGTTGTTCCCATTCTTTGAGCACAACTCTCTCAAAGTGGTGTTGTCTGGGAAAAACCAAAGGCGGCTGAGGCACATTAAACAACCGACCCTTAGGCAGGCTGACGGCCTCAGGCGGATCTAAATTCAAAATTTAAAACATGTGAGCCAGAATGGAGGGGGTGTCACGAGAACCCCCCGCAGACAAATCGCCAATAGCATCAACCTCAAGCTGATCTGCAGGCTCATCTGACTCCACCAGAAATTCTCCCTCCTCGTCCAGTGAGCAATCGGACCAATCCACAGGCTCACCTACTTCATCCTGTGAAGCCGGAGGTACAGGAGGAGTCAGGTGCTTCCGTTTCGCAGTGGCTTTTGACCCTGTTTTAACGGAAATTATCTTCGAGGTTGGCCAACCGTGCCGCCACCTCGGATTGTGAATCCCCACTCTTGACAATGTCACGCGGGGTCCGGAACAGGGAGGGAGGGGTAGGGGATGATGGAAGTTGCGAAGAGCCAGCAGCCGGAGCAACGGACTGACGCGCAGCCTCCACACACCCTAGATGGGCCAGAAGAACCATTACCGGTATTATCGGAAGCCTCCATATGGTGATTTATGGTATTCGCTAAATTCTGGGTTTAAGGCATAAGCCACCCCGGATGCCCCTTTATGTTAATGTCCCGGGAGGGAGGATTTAATTAATAAAGATCCCCTTAAGATAGTAATAAATATATATATATATATATATATATATATATATATATATATATATATATATATATATCCATCCCAATTTGGAAAAAAGACTAGCCAGGCAAAATAGAACCGGGAGGCCACTGTATTGAGGGAATCCCAGGATCTGTGGGGAAGAGACAAACCACAATAAGACCCCCAGAATGGCAACATGTAATATAAAAAGGTCACAAAACAGCAAGCCAGAACCAAACAGCCCGCCCCAGTCCCCCTAAAGCTGACCCAAAGCTCTGGCCCTACAGGCCAGCCACAGCAAACATACAGTGAAACACCACACACACACAGCCCTCTACCCCCCCCCCCCCATAGTGAAGGGAGAAGGGACCGCAACGGGAGAGTAAGGGGCTAAGGGGACCCTCGGGACAGGGGCATCCCACTTCCGGATCACCATGCCGGATAGCCGCATTGCCCCCAAAAGAGGGGGTCGAGCGGAGGAGATAAACTCCTAGGCACCTATAGTGCCGTCTACCAATTGCCCAGTGAGCAGCCTAGGCTGGGAGGCTTCCATACCTACCACAAAGTTAACAAACAATCCAAACCGGGCAGAAATAGACCAAAAGGGGGTGCCGGGGTAAGACCCCGGCTACCTGCAAACAGGAGACTTCAATCTTCTGTCTTGTCGTCATGCAGAGAGAAAAACACTGGTGATAAATGGGAGGTACCAGGTATATATAGGCCGGAAGGGGGCTCGTTACAAGACTTCCTCTCTGCAACAGCGTCACCTGGCGGTGAGTAACCCAATCATGAAGAATATTAAAGGTGAAGCGGGGTGTGTGGCACACCAAGAATATAGGAATGTGCAGATAAGCATCCTTGATGTCTATGGACGTCATAAAGTTCCCCTGGCGGAGAGCGTCGATCGTTGAACGCAACGACTCCATGCGGAACCTTCGGAAATGTATAAACTGATTGAGTCGTCTCAGATCTAGAATAGGCCGAACAGAGCCGTCCATTTTTGGGAACCGTAAATAGGTTGGAGTAAAACCCCAGACCTCTTTCCGCTGGAGGAACCTGGCGGATAACATCCATGTTTAAAAAGTTCGCCACAGCTGCCCGGAGCCCCTATGCGATCACCGGATCTGCGGGCATCCGAGACCTGAAAAATCTGGGAGGAGGCCGAACCTCGAATTCCAGCTTGTAACCGGAGGACACAACTTCCAGAATCCATCTGTCTGATACCTCTTGACCCAAGCCTGGAAAAAAGAATTGCAGCCGTCCCCCCACCCGTACGGGTGAGGGCGCCTCCTCATTGCTGGGCAGGCTTGAAGTGGACTTAGATCCCCAACTCTGACCTGGACGGCCACATCCTCTTCCTCAGTTCCATGCAGTCCCCCTTGGGGCTGAAAAGGGCCTATCCTCTGCCCGTTCTGGAACCACGAATCACAATACAAAAATGTGGCTTCAGGCAGAAATAGAAAAAGGCCGAGCGTAACCCGGCTACCTGCAGGAAGGAGAGTCATCTTCTGAATGCTTCGCCGACTGCAGAGATGAAAAGACTGAGGAATAGTGGGAGGTCCCGGGTACTTATGGACCAGGAGGGGCTCCTTTTTTCCATGTCATCTCTGCAAGATCGCCCTGTACAGGCCGGTATCCCAAGTGTCATGAATGTTGGAAGCGGGGTGTGTGACATACTAGGAATATATAGGTTCCCAGGCCAAAGGCCCAGAACCTAGTGCAGACCCCCCCCCCCCCCCCGGGGTATCCGAAATCGGGTTGCCCCGCTGTGTGAAACCCCGCAGGACGCCCAGAAACCTTACCTTATCCCCGTTCCAACAGCGCATGCACGAGCCGCATCTCGCGCTTCTCTCTAGCAGGGCGCGCACCCACGCCAGCTGTTTGTAAATGGCCGGCGCGGGCGTGCTCCCTGTTAGAGGAAAGCGCGAGATGCGGCCTCCAGCGTGCTCAGAGCCGCTGTGGTTGTCCGTCACTTGTCCGTACATACCACAGCGGCTCTGAGCGCTCTGATTGGACGAGCGCTCACGTAGGAGCGGGGTGAGGAGTTTTTTAGGGCGAACTGGGGGGTTTCATGCAGCGGGGTGCCCCGCGGAAATGGACTAAAACCCAGGATAGTGAAAATCCTGGGTGTTGGTCCACTTTAACAACAAGCGGTTATACTTTTTCATATGCATGACAGCTGGGTTGTCTAAAAGAAATTCAGAGTGTAAGGCAAGGCCGCACTTCTACCCAAAAATTTTTTGCAAGAAAAGGAGGTGGGAATGGTGAATACACATTCAAAGTACATACAGTATTTAAATCAAGGAAACCCATGCTACAGGTTTACAGCATACTGGATTGCAGTGCAGCACTTTATTACATGTGTAATTTATACTCTACAGGCTATTATACTGTAGTTCTGCTGCTAGCAGAGTCCCCAAACCATCTCCTCAAGGCCCACCAACAGGTCATGTTTTGTGACTGCACACAGATGCACAGGTGAAGTAATTTGTGCTTGGAGAGAGCTATAGAGCATGATAAGAGTAGATCTGCCAAACATGTTAGAGGGACTTGGGGAGGAGGGCTGGGGAACACTGCTGCAGAGTGCAGTAATGGAACATGCTATTTGTGCATTAGATTTGTTCAATTGTGGCAGATTGTTTGCAAAATGCCTGATCAGAGACCTGTGTTGGGAAGAGATCAACAAGTTTCCTCTACAAAGAAACCTGCAAAATGCTGGGTCCGAGTGTAGTGCAATAGCGTAATAATACAATTCTGTGAGTACTCACCTGTAGAATTGGTTTTATAAGTATACAGTATGTCCTGTTCCAGAAATTCCTTACACATGGGTTATCGTTGTGGACTGCAGAGAAAGACTTGTGGCTCCTCCCGGCCCTATATGTAGCCAGGAACCTCCCATAAATTCCCAGTTGTTACAAAGCAGTTAGACAAGAAGCCGGGAGAATAGGAAAAGAACCCAAATGAAACAATCACCATACAGAGGAAGCCAAAAATAATGATAAGGGATGGGTGGAGCAGGACGTACTGTATACTAATAAAACCAATTTTACAGGTGAGTACTCACAGAATTGCATTTTTCCAAGTATACAGTATGTCCTGTTCCAGAAATTCCTTACACATGGGACATCCAATAGCGGTGCCCTAGCATCAACCTTGTAAAACTTATAAAAGTATGAACAGAAGACCAAGTAGCGGCCTTGCAAACTTGTTCAACAGAAGCTTGGTGCTGAAAAGCCCAAGAGGCACCAATAGCACGAGTAGAATGAGCAGTAAGGCGGAAGGGAGGCTCCTTCCCCTTAGCAGAATAGGCCTGTACCACAGCCTGACGGATCCACTTACTGATAGTGGAATTAGCCGGAGGCAAACGCTTCTTAGGTCCAGAAGGGAGAACAAAGAGCATCAGTCTTCCTGAAGGAAAATCCTAACCACATCTAGAGAAAGTAAAACTAACTCCTTAGAATTATTAGGATTGGGACACAGAGAAGGCAAAACAATGTCCTGATTGAGATGAAATGCAGAAGCAACCTTAGGCAGAAAATCTGGCTCAAAAACAAACACCACCTTGTCCCGGTGTCGCTCAAAATAAGGAGGTTTGATGGAAAGCGCCGCCAACTACGCCTAACAGAAGTGATAGCCACCAAAAAGGCTACCTTAAGAGTCAAAATTGACAAAAGAGCCTTAGGCAGAGGCTCAAAAGGAGGACTCTGCAAGGCAGATAAGACCAAATTCAAATCCCAGACAGGTAACACAGGCTTACGTGGAAGGCACACGTGAGTAACCCCCTGGAACAAAGTCTTAACCAAACAATGATTAGCAAAGGATCTTTGGAAGAAAATGGCCAAAGCTGAAACATGACCTTTGAGGGTACTAAGTTGTAGACCCAAGTCCAAACCATGTTGCAGGAATTCCAGGATCCTGGGAACAGAAAACACCGGACAGGGAAAAGACTTGGACTCACACCAGGCAATGTAAGCATGCCATACCCTATAGTAGATAAAGGACGAGGACTTTTTTCCAGCCCTAATCATGGTATTAACCACAGAGGCAGGCAGCTCCTTTTCCATCAAGATAGAGGTCTCAACAGCCAGGCCACCAAACCCAGAGTTTGTAAACTGGCATGGCATAGCTGTCCCTGAGTGAGCAGGTCTGGATCCTTGGGCAGGGCATAATGATCTACTGCCAGCTGCACGATGTCTGCAAACCACACCCTTCTTGGCCAACAGGGGGCCACCAGAATGGCTGGCACCCCTTCCTGGGCTATTTTGCGCAGCACCCTGCCCAGCAGAGGAAATGGAGGGAACACAGAGGAGCTGAAAGCTCTTCCAAGACATTGCTAGTGCATCCGTGGCTAAGACCAGAGGGTCCTGGGACAGAGAGACAAAGACTGGAAGCTTGTGATTGTGACGGGACACAAACAGATCCACATCTGGCTGACCCCAACAGTGGCACAGGGAGCGAAACACCCTGCTGCTGAGGGACCATTCTCCCAGACGAGAGGTCCCCCTGCTAAAGGAGTACGCCTCCAGATTTTCCACCCCCGGGATGTACACTGCTGAGATGCAGGGAACATTCTCCTCCGCCCAGGACAATATCAGGGACACTTCCTTGAGGGCCCTCTTGCTCCCGGTCCCTCCATGATAATTGATGTAGACAACCGCCATCTGGTTGTCCGAGCGGATCTGAACAGCCCGACCCCGGAGGTGTGAGGTCAACTGTGCAAGAACCAACCTTACCGCTCTCAATTTCAGAACGTTGATAGAAGTGTGGGCCTTCTGAGGGCCCCACTGACCCTGGAATTTCAAAGACTTCCAGAAACCCCCCCTGGTCAGACTGGCGTCTGTTGTGACAGTCTCCCAGCAAGGGGTCAGAAAGGATCTGCCCACCAAGAGGTTCCTTGAGTTCAGCCACAACGAGAGGGACCACCTGGCCAGAGGGGACAGAGGGTCCCGATCCCACACTGATAGGAGATGAAGCTGAAGAGGTCTCATGTGAAACTGAGCATAAGGTACCGCTTCGAAGCAAGACACCATCAGGCCCACCAGCTGCATCCCCTGCCGGATGGAGGGATGAGGACAGGAAAGTAGAAGCTGGGCCTGCGCTTGAAGACTCTCTACCTTCTGCTGTGGGAGAAAGACCTTGACCTGAGATGTATCCAGAGTCATGCCTAGAAAGGACCTCACCAGTGATGGGGACAGAAAAGACTTGGGGTGGTTGATCACCGATCCGAAGGACTCGAGTGTGGACAGCACCATCTGGGTATCCTGCTCGGCCTGATGGAAGGACTGGGACATGATCAGAATGTCATCCAAAATAAGGAAGGATGCGAATGCCCTGAGACCTTAACAGAGCCATCACGCCCACCAGAATCTTCGTGAATACCCTGGGAGCCGAGGCGATGCCGAAAGGTAAAGCCACAAATTGGTAGTGCTGATTCCCCAGCGCGAACCTGAGAAATTTCTGATGACCAGGGAAAATTGGTACATGAAGGTAAGCATCCTTGATGTCTACAGAAGTCAAGAAGTCGCCTGGGCGCAGGGCGCCGACCGCAGAGTCTCCATGCGAAAATGTTCGAACCTGACAAACTTGTTGAGACATTTCAAATCCAGGATGGGCCTGAGGGACCCATCCTTTTTGGGTACTGTGAATAGAAGCCCCTGCCCCTTTCCCTGAGGGGCACCGGGCAGATGACTACCAACTCCAGAAGGTTTTGGACCGCAAGGCGCAGGCCTTGAGCTGACAAGGGGTTTAGAGCCATCCGGGATCCGATAAATCTTAGGGGCGGCCAGGCTGCAAACTATCTTGTGCCCGGAGGAAACCACCTCTTGAATCCACCGGTCTGAGACACGCAGCCTCCAGAAATGAGCAAAGAGCCGAAGCCGTCCCCCCACCCGGATTGGTGAGGGAGCCTCCTCATGCCTGAGGGGGCTTGGGTGAGGATTTGGGCTTGGGACCCCAAGAGAGACCGGGACGGCCAAGTCCTCTACCCCGGCCCCAAGTGTCTCTACGTGATCCTGCGAATGGGGCACCCCGTCCCGCCCTAGGAGCACGAAAGGAGGGGAGAGCAGAGCTATCCCCCCGAAAGGACCGCGGCTGTTTCCTGCGTTGAGGCAACCTACCATCCCTGGCAAACAGATCCAAACGCTCCCCAAAGAGCCGCAGCCCCCTAAAAGGCAACTCCGTGAGGGCCGTCTTAGGAGCACATAGCCACCAGTAGGGCCGAGGTCCTACCACACATCCTGACCGCATTATCCATAGCAAAGAGAATGAAAGCCACAAAGTCATAGCACAACAGGAGGCAACTATAATCCTCTCCCCTATTGGCTGCCGTGGTATTATCCAGAATAGACTTCAGAAGCCCCTTAACAGCAATGGCCGTGATAGCAGAAGCACACACAGGGCGCGGGGTAGTCCCCGCGCAGGCAAATGCATGACAAGCCAGCTGATCCACACGTCGATCCTCAGTATCCCTCGGGGTAGATGTATCAGGAGAATGCATGACCGAGGTATTGGACAACCCGAGGACGTGCGCATCTACCTCAGGGGGAAATGACCAGCGCTTAACCACATCAGCAGGGAATGGGTACTTTCTGTCCCAGCCCTTGGGCACCGCGGGCAATCTACTAGGGCGTTCTCATTCCTTAAGCACCAAATTATTAAAATGATTTTGCTCTGGGAACTGCAGACGTTGCTCGACAGTGTCAAATAGCTCACCCTGTTGCCTTTTAGCTGCCACAGGAGGGGCAATACACAAAACATCAAAAATATGGGCCAAAAGCCCTCAGGAGACCACGGGTCCTCTCCCAAACGAGACCCAGTACCGCCATAAGCCTCCTGCTGGTCCCCATAGGAATCAGAGAAGAGTTCCCCCTCTTCTAGGGGGTAATGGCCAGACAGATGGTAAAGTCCCTCATCCACAACAGAAAAAAGGGAGACCACAGGGATCAAGTGCCGCTTCTTGCCAGAAGCCTTGCGGGGGACAGGCCCCGTAATGTGCCTCTCCAGACTGGCCACCCTCACAGCCAAATCATAATGAGATTCCCCACTGGCATGTCCCTCGCTGGGGGTCAGAGGCAAGCACGGGGGGGGGGTAGGGGATGCGGAAGGGGGTACAGAGCTGGGGAGCGAGGCAGGCAACCCAGACTGTAACGCAAGTACCTTCTGGGCGCAGGGCACACATACCCTGACATCGTCGCTAACTGGGGATACCCCACACAACACAGCTGGGCTTGGGCTTGTCCCGAAGGAACCCCAAGCACATTATCCCCAGAAACCTCCATATGGTGATTTGAGTGGCACAACAGGCCAGTAAAAGGGAAGTAAGGCTAGTATAGCCACGCGGGATGCCCCTAAAACCCGATAGGGAGGAGGGAGAGTACAGATGGGAAGAGGGCCAGGAGAAACCTCTGACGTTTAACCCGCCTGAAAGACCTAAGCAGAAATCCCCACAAGCATTTACAAGTGAGAAGTAAACAGAAAAAAACACCCTGTAGGGGCACTCACGGACCGCACAATCAGGGAGCCAGCAGCGCACGCAGCACAAGTTAGGAAAGGAATCGAAATGGCGTCCGCACGGACCTTGAGGGGGAGGGCCGCGGAGACGTGACGCAAAAAGTGTCCTCCGCATAGCCCCCCCCCCCCCGAAGAGCGCTGTACAAGCGTACAGTGTAAAAGACACATACAAAACAGACTGTGAACACCGCCCCCCCCCCCCCCGAGAGCTCCCCAGGGAGAGAGCGAGGCAAGGGAGAGCAGCAGCGGTGCAAGTAATAGTTGAGAAGAAAGGGGGGGGGGGGGGGGAGAGGGGCACCAAGGGGGATTGGGTAAGGTAGACCCAGAATGCAGGAAAGGGCATCCCACAAGGCTCACCACAGGCCTAGACCACCTACCCATATCAGTGCAGGGATTGCGGTAGGAGCATCGCTCCTCAGCACCTAACCCTGGTGCTGTCCTACCTTCACCCGAACCAGGCAGCCGAGGCTGGGAGGCAGTGGGTCCAGAACGGGTGGGAATAGTCCTGCAGGGCCGCAGGCTAAGCCCCGCTCACCTGCGCAGTATAGAGCGCCATCTTCTATCTTCACAGTCCAGACTGTAGATAAGAACTGGGAATTTGTGGGAGGTTCCTGGCTATATATAGGGCCGGGAGGAGCCACAAGTTTCTCTACAGTCCACAGCGCCACCTTGTGGTGAATAACCCATGTGTAAGGAATTTCTGGACAGGACGTATTGTATACTTGGAAAAGTTTAATAGCAGCATGAGCTCCGAAAAAAATTCAGAAACAATGTTGGAGGAAAAGGTCTGGGTTAAAGGCTGTAGTAATTAAAATGGATAAGGAGTGTCAGCAGCTGTGTAACTGCGGGGGCCAATACAAGCACTATCTCTATGAGGGACCAAGGAGAAAGGTTGATGCGTAGAGGGGCATCAGAAATCAGGATTCCCCATGCTCGGAAAACCCAATTTAAAGAGATAAAATGGGTGTTCATAGGATCAGCAGTCCTTAAACGGGAACAGAGTATGACCCAGGGCAAAATGGCCACATCACAAGAATGAGAGGCCCTCCAGTAATTGTGGAACAACCTGTGTCATGAATCAAGGTCTGACAAGAGTTACAATTGCACTTAACCCACACACAGCTCTTTGGTAAGGCTACCAAAAATACCATTTTGTGAGTACTCACCTGAAAAATGGATATTGTTGGTGTGCCACACACCCCGCTTCACTTCTTAAATATTCATCCATTATTGGGTTAATCCACCGCAGGTGACGTAGTGCAGAGAGGAAGTCTTGTAACGAGCCCCCTTCCGGCCTATATATACCTGGTACCTCCCCTCAATCACCAGTATATTCAAAAAGCAGTAAAACAAGGTACCAGTATTCCACCAGCAACCTCCAAAATCAATTTTGATATAAATAAAAAAGGGCTTCACCATATAAATGCTTCGGTAATACCGAAAAGGGCGGGTGTGAAGCGGGGTGTGTGGCACACCAACAATATCCATTTTTCAGGTGAGTACTCACAAAATGGTATTATTCTTGGTGTGCCACACACCCCGCTTCACTTCTTAAATATTCATCACTTCATGGGACATCCAAAAGCAGTGTCCACAAGGGAAGGGCATCTCAAGGCCAGGTGAAGCATAACTTAAATGACTGCAGTCTGCAGAACTTTGCGGCCAAAAACAGCATCCGCTGAGGCCCGCACATCAACTTTGTAAAACTTAGAAAAAGTATGAACAGAAGACCAGGTGGCGGCCTTACAAACCTGTTCAACAGAAGCTTGGTGCTGAAAAGCCCAAGACGCCCCAACAGCGCGAGTGGAATGAGCAGTAATACGAAAAGGGGGAACTCTTCCCTTAGCAGAATAGGCCGCAGTAACGGCCTGACGTATCCACTTGCTAATGGCAGATTTGGCTGGTGCCAAACCCTTTTTAGGCCCATGGGGCACAATAAAAAAGGAATCCGTCCTACGGAAAGGAGACGTGATAATCAAGTAGCACTTAACACAGCGTACTACATCCAAACAATGCAAAACCCTCTCTTTGTCATTCTTAGGATTAGGACACAAGGAGGGAAGAACAATATCTTGGTTCAAATGAAAAGCAGAAACAACCTTAGGAAGAAAGTCTGGCTTGAACCGAAAGACCACTTTATCCTGATGCCTCTCGAAGTAGGGCGCCTGGATAGTTAAGGCCGCCAATTCTGAGACACGCCGGACAGAAGTAATCGCTACCAAGAAGACAATCTTCTGAGTCAGGGTAGACAAAGCAATATCTTGCAAAGGCTCAAAAGGAGGAGCCTGAAGAGCCGAAAGAACCAAATTCAAATCCCAAACAGGGAGTAATGGTTTCCTGGGAGGCCGCACATGCGTAACCTCCTGGAAAAAAGTTTTAACTAAAGGCTTAAGCGCCACACGCTTCTGAAAAAAGACAGATAAGGCAGAGACCTGCCCTTTCAATGTACTTAGCTGGAGACCAGAGTCCAGCCCTGATTGTAAAAACTCCAGAATCCTGGGGACCGAAAGGACCCTACAAGGAAAAGATCTCGTCTCACACCAAGTGATATAGGCTTTCCAAGTCCTATAGTAGGTGACTGAAGAAGACTTCTTCCGGGCACTGATCAGAGTCTTAATGACTGAATCAGAAAGACCCTCCTCCTTCAGGATGGAGGTTTCAGCCGCCAGGCCATCAAACCCAGCGCTGGTAAATTGAGGTAACACAATTGACCCTGAGCGAGCAGATCGGGCCGAAGAGGCAGAATGAACTGGTCCACTGCCATCCAAACGATGTCTGCGAACCTTATTCGTTTCGGCCACTTTGGGGCAATGAGAACGGCGTACACCCTTTCCAGAGCCAACTTCTGAAGAACTCTGCCCAGCAAGGGCCACGGAGGAAACAGGTATAGAAATCCCAGAGCTCCTCAGTTCAGGGACCTGACGTCCACTGTCAGAGCCAGAGGATCCCGGGAGAGAGACACGAAGCTCGGGAGCCTGAGATAGAGATGAGGGGCCCACAGGTCCACCTCCGGAGTCTCCCATTGGAGACACAATAAGAGAACCACCCGAGGATGGAGAGCTTATTCTTCCAGGCGGGGAGAGCACTTGCTCAACCGGACCACTACCTGTTCCATCACCTCTGGAATGTAAACCGCCGAGAGACAGGGAACATGGAACACTGCCCATGTCTGGATCAGGGACATTTCTCTGATGGGTAAGTGGGGCCTCCACTGCCCCTGAAGCCGCAGCTCCTTCCAGAATCTGTCCCATCCCGAAAGACCGGTGTCTGTGGTGACACCTCTCCAAGGGAGGGTCAGGAAAGACCTGCCCTATACAAGATTGGTCGAGACCAATCACCACAGGAGGAACTGCCGTACACGGGAGGACAATTGGAAGGACTGATCCAACAACAGAGGTTGCTGGACCCAACACGCTAGCAGAAATAGCTGAAGTGTTCTTGTGCGAATTTGGGCAAAAGAAAGACACACAGCGTCTTGATGAGAGTTCAGGCCGGGATGAACCGACCCCTGAATGGACCGCGAGGGAGGGTGAGACTCGAATTCCAGGTTGTGACCTGTCGACACTACCTCCTGGATCCATCTGCCTAGAACCACATGGTTCCAATGGTAGAAGTGTCGCAATAGTCCCCCCACCCGCACGGGTGAGGGCAGCCCCTCATTGCTGAGTGGGCTTATCAGCAGGCTTGGGCTTGGTACCCCAGGACTGAGTGGGCCGGCCACGGCCCCTCCCGAGTCCAACCTGCGCCACTGGTAGCGGGAAAGGACGTACCTTTTCCCGCTCCGAACCTTTGAAAGGAAGGCCTACCGGAACTTGTCCCCCTGAAGGGACCACGAGGCCTTTTGCGTTGTGGCATCTTACCATCTTTTGCGACTGAATCAATTTTCTCCCCAAACAGACGCAACCCCAAAAAGGGGAGGGCTGTGAGTACCTTTTTGGAAGCCGTGTCTGCTGACCACTGACGCAGCCATACTGACCTGCGAATAGCCACCAGCATAGCTGCCGCCTTGCTACTCATAGTCAGCGCATCGTCCTGAGCGGCCAGGACATAAGCCACAAAAGATTCACACTGCTTAAGTGCAGTGAACTGTTTGCAAGCGGGATCAAGATCCTCATATAGCCCCTGAATTAGGGACTTAATTGCCAATAGAAGAAGGGCTGAAGCACATACCGGGCGCAATGCTGACCCCAAATAGATAAAACCATGTCGAGCGTATTGGTCAATCCTGCGATCTTCCCCATCTTTGGGGACAGTGGTCTCAGCAGATTGTACCATAGCCGAGCTGGAGAGTCCTAGTACAGGGGTATCGACGTCCGGAGGGACAGACCACAGCCTCACCAATTCTGGTGGAAAAGGATAACGCTTTTCCCAACTGGAAGGAATTCCAGATAACCGTGTGGGATGTTCCCATTCCTTAAGAACCACCCTCTCAAAGTGGTGCTGTCTGGGAAAAACCAAACTCGGCTGAGGCTCTTTAAATAACTGACCCTTTGGCGGGGCGGCCGCCTCAGGCGTATCTAAACCCAAAATATTAAACATTTGAGCCAGAATGGAGGGGGTGTCAAAAACAACCCCCTCTGACCAATCGCCGATCTTATCAGCCACATGCTGACCTGTCGGCTCATCTGACTCCGACGGGAGTTCATCCTCGTCAGGGGATCCATCGGACCATTCCACAGGTTCACAAAACTGGTCCTGTGGAGCCGAAGGTACCGGAGTCAGGTGCCTTCGTTTTGTAGCGGTTTTAAACGCTGCTTTAACGGGCATCATTTTCCGGGGGCAGGGCTGTGCTGCTGCCTCGGAATGCGAATCCCCACTTTTGACAGTGTCATGCGGGGTCCGGAATAGGGATGGAGAGGTAGGAGATGATGAAGGATGCGATGGCACCGCAGCCGAAGCAACGGACTGGCGCGCAATAGTCTGTTTTGCACAAGGGATGCAAATAAAGATATCAGCTGGGAGTGGAACCCCACAACCTACGCACCCCCCAAACGGAACAGCAGAACCGTTTCCGGAATCTACGGAAGCCTCCATATGGTGATTTATGGTATTCGCAATAATGGGACTTTTAAGGCATAAGCCGACCCGGGATGCCCCCTTTATTTTAGTAATGTCCCGGAAGGGAGGATTTATAATTTTTTTTTTTTTTTTTTTTTTTTAAGTTTAGGTCCCCTTTAATAGAAACTATATATATATATATATATATATATATATATATATATATATAGTCTATGTATATAAACATTCAAATCAATCCCAATAATTAGCCAGGCACATAGAGCCGGAGGGCTAGCATAAGCAGGGATCCCAGGATCTGCAAGGCAAGAAAACAACCATCAGATCCTTCACATGTGTATAACATAAGTATGGCACCAAGTGCCCTTAACCCTTCTATTGCCAGCCACGTAAATTTTACGTGGCTGCCTCTCCAACCGTTAAACGCCAGCCACGTAAAATTTACGTGCCTGACTTTCCCCATAAATAAAATAAAAAGTATAAAAAAATATCACTTACCTGACCCCTTGTTTGATTCATCCGGGTCTCCTCTTCAGCCAGAGGGGCTCCGATCGGCGAATGGGGGTCCTCCGGCTGCAGGGGAGGGCCCGGAATAGGGTGCCCCCCCCAGTTTCAGCAGCCGCCGGCATTTGCCTGCAAAAAAAAAAAAAAAATGACATTTACTCACCTCCGCTCCCGCCGGCTCCCGCCGCCTCTCCTCTTCATGGGGGGGGGCTCCGATCACCCCCCCCCGGGTCTTCCGTCTTCTGGAGGAGGGCATAACAGCCCTCCTCCCTTTACCTCCTTCGATGGCGGCCGCCATCTTGGATTCTGGCCCCGCCCCTCCGGGGGCGGGGCCGATGACGTCACCGCCGGGTGTCATCGGGGCACCCGGCAGTTCAGCCTTCAGATGCCGGTGACGGCTGGACAGAGGAGGAGGGAGGTAGGCGATCCTCCGATCGCCTGCCTCCCCCCTCCTCTGCCCAGCCGTCACTGACAGCAGATCGCCGCGGGACACAGGAAATGAAGATCGGAGGTGAGTAAAGTAAAAAAAGTTTTTTTTTTTTTTAATAAAGTCTTTAAAAAAAAAAGTGTCTTGTCTTTTTTTTTTACTTTAACCCTTTGTGAACTGGTAAGGGGTCCATGTGACCCCTTATACCAGTTCACAGGGCTCGGGGGTCTGGCAAGTCACCTGCGCTAGCGGGTGGCTTGCCATTAACCCCTGGCCCCCCAAATTACCTGCCTCCCCAAAGCCCAGGGGGGGGCAGAAGAGCCGTGGCCCTAGGCTATGGCTGCTTGTAGCCGCAGGTCCAGGGGCCACTAAAGCTGGCCCCTGCGCCCTGTTCTACAAGCCCCCATAGCTGGTCACAGGCTGGTTACGCTGGGTAGGGGGGACCTCACGCCATTTTTTTTTTTGGATTTTTAAGGGTTTTAACCCTTAAAAATCCAAAAAAAAAACGGGGTCCCCCTCCCTTCGAGGGGGGACCCTATGTCATTTTTTTTTTTAAATTAACCCTTTCTTACCTGTAACCCAGTAGGTATAAAAGGCTTCCAGCAGCAGCAGGAGAGCAGAAGCCTAAGTGATCAGCGTGGGACACATGGATGGATCGGAGGTAAGTATTAAAAAAAAATATTAAAAAACATTTATTTTTTTTAATAAAAATATTTTTAAATAAGTGTCTGTTTTTTTACTTTTAACCCTTTGTGAACTGGTAAGGGGTCCATGTGACCCCTTATACCAGTTCACAGGGCTCGGGGGTCTGGCAAGTCACCTGCGCTAGCGGGTGGCTTGCCATTAACCCCTGGCCCCCCAAATTACCTGCCTCCCCAAAGCCCAGGGGGGGGGCAGAAGAGCCGTGGCCCTAGGCTATGACGGCTTGTAGCCGCAGGGCCAGGGGCCACTAAAGCTGGCCCCTGGCCCTGCGGCTACAAGCCGCCATAGCCTAGGGCCACAGGCTGGTTACGCTGGGTAGGGGGGACCTCACGCCATTTTTTTGGGGGATTTTTAAGGGTTTTAACCCTTAAAAATCCAAAAAAAAATGGGGTCCCCCTCCCTTCGAGGGGGGACCCTATGTCATTTTTTTTTTTAATTAACCCTTTCTTACCTGTAACCCAGTAGGTATAAAAGGCTTCCAGCAGCAGCAGGAGAGCAGCGTGGGACACATGGATGGATCGGAGGTAAGTATTAAAAAAAAATATTAAAAAACATTTATTTTTTTTTAATAAAAATATTTTTAAATAAGTGTGTCTGTTTTTTTTACTTTTAACCCTTTGTGAACTGGTAAGGGGTCCATGTGACCCCTTATACCAGTTCACAGGGCTCGGGGGTCTGGCAAGTCACCTGCGCTAGCGGGTGGCTTGCCATTAACCCAGAGACCCCCCATTACCTGCCTCCCAAAAAAACCTTAAAATTCCCCCAAGAAATGGTGGACCCCCCCCCCCCCCCGTGAAGGGGGACCCCACACCAATTTTTTTTTATTTAACCCTTTATTATGTGGATAGTAGTTGTATTTTATTTGTAAATGTTATAAAGTGCTCTTTTCAGTTTATGGGATCACCTGGACAGGAACGGGGGCTACCGATGCATATGTGGTATCATTGTAATCGGGAGAAATGGGGCTTTCACATGCAATATGGTTTTCTTTAATAAAATAAATGTTTTTGTTTAAAATAAAGGAGACAATTTAAAAAATATATATTTTTTTATTTTTTAATTTTTTTTTAAATATTTAAAAAAGTAGAAAAAATACAAACAAGACATTTCATGTTAAAGCCTAAACTCTGCCACAAAAAGAAAATATGCAATTTTCTTGGAAATTCCTGAAATCTCAAGTAGACTGGCAGTCAAAAGGTTACAGGTACCTATGCATGTTGGGTATTGTTCTGCTCGGGGGACCTTGCGCTTTCAGATTTAGCTTGTTTTTTCTTATTTGCATATTGATATTTTAAGAAAAGGTGTTTTTTATTCTGCTTTTTTATACATTTTTTTGTAAAACCCTGTGCAACCTAAGAATTCTTCGAGATATTACTTCCAGAAAGATGAGCCCACTACAACAAGCTGGGTACGCTTAGAAAGCTTAACATGTGTACTTTCAGGGAATATATGGTTTATGGGGGATATTCCAAATGTAAAGGGTTGTTTTGGTAGAAAAAGCACAAGGTGCGCACTTTGTCTGCAGAGCTAAAAATCTGAAGTAAAACTACCGCTATGCGCATGCTTTACTTTGGTGTGTTTGGCAACTCTTTCCTTGACAGAACCTATGCATGTTGGGTATCGTTCTGTTCAGGGGATGTTGCTTTTTCAGATTTTCTGTTTTTTTCTGGTTTGCATATAGGTTTTTTTAGGAAAATGTGGTTTTGATTCTGCTTTTTTATTCATTTTTAGGGAAACCCTGTGCAACCTAAGAATTCTTCGAGATATTACTTCCAGAAAGATGAGCCCACTACAACAAGCTGGGTACGCTTAGAAAGCTTAACATGTGTACTTTCAGGGAATATATGGTTTATGGGGGATATTCCAAATGTAAAGGGTTGTTTTGGTAGAAAAAGCACAAGGTGCGCAATTTGTCTGCAGAGCTGAAAATCTGAAGTAAAACTACCGCTATGCGCATGCTTTACTTTGGGGTGTTTGGCAACTCTTTCCTTGACAGAACCTATGCATGTTGGGTATCGTTCTGTTCAGGGGATGTTGCTTTTTCAGATTTTCTGTTTTTTTCTGGTTTGCATATAGGTTTTTTTAGGAAAATGTGGCTTTGATTCTGCTTTTTTATCCTTTTTTTAGGGAAACTCTTTGCAACCAAAGAATCCACTGAGGGATTACTTTCAGAAAACTATGGCCACATCAACAAGCCTGGTACGCCTAGAAAGCCTGAGGTGTGTACTTCCAGAGAATATATAGTTTGTTGGGGGTATTTCAAATGTAAAGGGTTGTTTTTCTTGAAAAACTGCAAGGTGCGCATATTGCATAGCATAGTTGTATTTTATCTGAAAATCCCCTAAAGCGTTGTTTCAATTTGGGGGAGTCTCCTGGGCAGGAAAGGGTGTCTACCTATACATATGTGGTACCGCTGTAACCGGGAGAAATTGGGGTTTCACACGCAATAAGATTTTATTGACAAACTTACATTTTTTATTACAAAAAAACACTACAAATTGTAAAAAATAGTTTTTTTTTTATTTTTTTGCACAATTTTCACCCAAAAATATTGAGAATACACTTAGAAAATGACAAACAAGACATTTCATGTTAAAGCCCAGGCTCCGCTGAAAAAAACAATATATCACTTTCCTGGGAAATCCCTGGAAATCCCTTCAAAAATCACAGTTGAACATGGGGAGCGCAAAATAGGGCAAAATAATCTGGCAACAAAGGGTGACAAAATCTCAAGGTAGGCTGGCAGTTAAAGGGTTAAATGACGCCCCCTTGATAATAGTGATTTCTCACTGTATTATTAAACAATATCTCCCATTTAACGGCCCCAACGGGAGGGGCCGCTTACCTGTACCGCAATCAGCCGGTAAGCCTGCAGCCAGCAGCCATGAGCCGGCAGAAGACAAAGTGCGGCCGTGCGCCCACTTGCCTTCCTGTTTTGAAGGAAGCTGGGACGCTGGGCCCGCCGCTGACGCCGCATGACGTCGGCGCCCCCCCCCCCCCCCCCCCCCCCTACGCTGATCAGCTGGAACACTTTACAACTGATCACAGCACGCGCGTCCAGGCAGCGGAGGGGGGAGGGTAAAAACCGCCTGTGCTGACAAAGCTCAATGAATGCCAGGCGAGGAGAGGGGAGAGGGGAGAGAGGGGAGGGGGTAGGGGGCCACAAGCAACCAACTGCCAGAGAGGTGGCCAGCCCATACCCAGCGCAAGCTGCCCTAAAGCAGACCCAAAATATACACATGCTACAGTGAATGTATAAACATGACATATATGTTAACATGCAGTGATACAGTGAAACACACACTAAAGCACACCCTCACCACCCCCCCAACAGGAGAGAAAGGGGCTACGGGGACCCTCAGAACAGGGGCATCCCATTTCCGGATCACCATGCCGGTTCGCCGCATTGCCCCACGCATGAGGTCGAGCGGTAGGAGATAAGCTCCTAGGCACTTAAAGTGCCATCTACCATTTGCCCGGTGAGCAGCCAAGGCTGGGAGGCTTCCTATTTCACCATAAAGGTATACAAACTCAAACCGGGCAGAAATAGACCAAAAAGGGGGGTGGCGGGGTAAGAATACCCCGGCCTACCTGTAAGCAGGAGACTTCCAACTTCTGACTTGTCAGCAAGCAGAGAGAAAAAATACTGGTGATTGAGGGGAGGTACCAGGTATATATAGGCCGGAAGGGGGCTCGTTACAAGACTTCCTCTCTGCACTACGTCACCTGCGGTGGATTAACCCATGAAGTGATGAATATTTAAGAAGTGAAGCGGGGTGTGTGTCACACCAAGAATATAGACAATCCTGACTTGCCGGACACCAAACATCCAAATGCTCACAGATCTCTATCCAAGATCCCTTCCGATCCCAATAAGCCCACAACCAGAATGCCAGCGCATGGCTACACCTACAATCCCAAACAGATTTAACGACTTTACAGTGATTCATATAAAGAGTACAGGCACCGGTGACTACACACAGAAAGACGTTCAAAACACAAGAAAGGTCTCGAGTTAAGATTGCAGGGTTAGCACACAGAAGGCCAATTTATACTTTTTAATCAAGCCATAATCCTATTTTTCTTACAAGCAACCTCCTCATCTAGTCTATGGAATGTGGTCACACCCCTATATTGACTGGATGGGCACATCCCATCTTTTTTCCACTTCTCCATCTTTACAGCCTGGCTTAAGTTTCTTTTAGGATTCAGGTTTCAACAGCCAGGCTGAAAGTCCATTGAGCCCTTCATTACCATGCTGACTACCTCTGCATCAGATTGGCTAAGGGCTTGATGTGCAATTAGATGCAAGGAGGCCGTTTCATAACCTTTTGCATGGAAAATCCCTTTTAAGGCTGCTCTAAGTGAAGGTTGTTTAGCAGTCTTTGGTCATTCTTTGACACTTATTCCGCCCACCCCCCCCCCCTCACATGGGCTCTGTTTTGGTCAACAAATTAAAATCCCTGTGGCCATCTTCAATTTGTGACAGAATGAACAGATCCACACCTGGTCTGCCTCAACAGAATATTTCATGAGCCACAGACCACCTCTCTAACCTCTCATCTGCTCCGAAACGTTCATGTTCCTATTCCCCAGAATGTGGCTCCCAATACAGGAAAGCACATTACATCCTGTCAACTGGAGATTCCAGGATATAAAGGGACAAACTAGAGAGTTAAATTAGCCTGCTTACAGCTTGTCCAAAGCTGGCCGTCAGGGGCGGCATCATTTAACAGAACTTTGCATTCCCCGATAAACTATATGGAACATTCCATAACTGATGACTTCACTTAGGCTTGTTCGTCATATGTAAAAAAAAAAAAAAGTCTGCTTTATATTTTGTAAGAGGATTGCACCCTTGAAACGCATCATGCCTACCAATTCTGGGATTTGCTAAAGACATCAGTTTCAACCATGTCAAAACTAAAACAAATTCCCACCCATATATAAAAACCTACAGTGATACAAAGATATACATCTAACTGTTTAGGGACTGAAGTTCACGGGCCTTCCCCTAATTAGAGAGTCATAATTACCTCCTTTACCCACGTCCCCCCTCCATTTGTCCCTTCCCCTTTATACTTTCTGCCTTCTCTTCCGTTTTCCACCCTTCTTTGCCCCTTTTAAAAAAACAGCAAATCTGGACAGCAAATTTTATACAATATATCCTAGTTGCACATGGGCTAAGATGATCCTATTATGGTTTGTTTTGAAACATGCGTATTTTCTACACAGATGTATTGTTGACTTTAAAAAAATCAATATTTCGACCATAAGACAGATTAAGAAATTTAAGTTTTCTTTTTGATACATGATTTTCAGTTTGGCAGGATGTCCTCATACGTATGAAAGATTTCTTAACACACAGATAACTTACCAAAACAAAAAAAAACACAGATTAGACTGTCAAATGGAAATAGTCACTTTCACGAAGCAGAAAGGTTAAGGCTGTTTACTCTCCATAGGAAACTGACCTTTCGTTAGACTGCTTACAACATGTACTTATTCACGCAATCCAAAATTTCGATACCACCGGCTGATGTGGAATAAGAGGCAAGAATTTGCAAGGGTCAAAAGCTGACCAAACTTAAGCTGTCCCAAGGTTTCCTGGGTAGCAGACATATTTCCAAAATGTTATTAGTCACAGCCGATTTACCTATAACCATTGGTCATGAAGTCCCCCCTGTGAAATGGAATAGTAAGGGAAATTTAAATAATACATTAAAGCGGTCCTTCACTCTGAATAAGAGTCTATCTTATATGTTTCCCACACCCTGTACATACAGATTGCTCACATTAAAAATCATCCTACCTGCATCTACTGCATGTTATGAGCCTTTAAACATCCAAGATGGCAGCTCATGGAACATCAGGCAGCCTGCAAACAGGAAGAGCCTTCTGACTGTCGCTCTGCATTCTGGGATTGCTGATTTTTTCCTGACCCCAGCTCTGCTCTGTCTGAGCAAAGCAGAGCTATAACCTGCGCAATGCACTTCATCCCACTCTCCTCACCTCAGTAAGTGTGGTGCTTCGGAGTCAAGATGGCGGCGCCCATATCCTAAAGTCCTGAACAGAGTTGCAGCCCAGTGGGGGAAAGAATAATAAGTGACTAAAAACTTAATTTTAGATGCTGTGGAATCATTTTTTAAGGGTTTGGGCTTTTCAATAAATGATGGTGAAGGTGTGGTTTAATATGGAAGAGCAGTTCAGCACCAGTAATACAGAAATTAAAAACAGACTAATTTAATACAACCCCTTATACTACTACCAGTCACAATGGAAACATGTTGTCGAACCATGTTAACTAGTATCGGTGCATTTTCGGCACCATACAGTATCTGCCATACAATACCCTGTGTATTAGAATTATATTTGTCATGTGGGGATTAAACTGAATGTGATTGGTGGATTACCGTTCACTTGTCTAGACGGGATGAATCTTAAATAGCAGATGCCCTTGACCAGGGGAGAGGAAATTATGCATTTGAAAAATAATGAGGAAAACTCTAGGCTTTAAATGCAACCTACGTCACAAAACATAATAAAAAGTAACCTTCCCAAAATGTAGTAAAAAAGTAAGTGACGAGAGGAGGTTGCTGCATGAGCAATCAAATGTGTAAAGGCACAAGCTGGGATGAAAATGGCAGTCCGTGTACATAGAAAATACCAAGATAAAAGAATTCAATAATCATTCTACCAGTGTTGTAGTAAAGTAACCAGGAGACATGGAAAAATTACATTTCTGTGATTCTCACTTGTAGAATTGATTTCTCATTATTATCATTATTCAGGGCGTTAGATGATTCAGCTATGCATGGGTTAAACTCGTGGCCGAAGGGCGTGGACTGCAAGAACAAAGGTGTGGCACTTCCCAGCCTATATACTTACGGCTACACTTCCACAATTCAGTAATTGAAGAGCAGTAGGCCGAGCCGCCCATGAGGAATAAGGCATCCCTATATTTTGTTGGAAACAAAAAAGGGAGACAAGAAACAAACTCCTCTCTACCTCTGTTTACTTTTCCTTTTTTGGATGTGGATAAACTATTTACATGTATACAACCCTCCACTAGGACTTCAGCATCCAAGGAATGGATTATAGTAACCTAGCAGACAGGGAGGTTCTGACGTCCTGAAGTAATGAAAAATCAATTCTAAAAAATGTCCGAATCACAGAATTGCATTTTCTCTTTCATTTTACTTCAGATTTAACTACGCATGGGACCTCCAAAAAGCATTACCCTTACCTCATACCTGAGAGGGCTTTAAAGGGGATTTTTTCTTGATCTGCCAGAAACCCCTTACCCTGTCCTGGGACTCGTCTATTCCCAAACTCCTTTCAGTATCCCAAAGTAGCGGAACCTCTGCCCCCAAGAAAGGGCCGAGGATTAGATGACCTGCGAGAACAGGGAGAAACCCTTCTCTGTGGAAGTTTAGTAGACTTTCCTCCAGTAGCTTCCTTTAACATGTCATCCAAGCACTCCCCAAACAGACTTCCTCCCTGAAACAGGAGTCCTAATATATATATCAGTATGATGCACCAGGTACTGGTGTAGACAGCCAAAGTCCACAAGCATGTGGGCCAGCAGGTAAGTTCGTGTCCATGCCCTACAAGTCGCTAGTTCACACAAAAAAAAAAAGTTATTGGCTACATACAGAATTGAACACAAAATGCACCAGCACAACTCTCAATTGGCATCCCTTCAAACTATGGCAGAACTGTGCCAGCAATATCAGTGTTATATGCAATAAAGGTGCTGACCTACCTAACCATAATGCAAGGGTCCTAAAGCAAAGTGCAAATGCAAAAAGACTAAATGGTTCCTGAATAGGTCACTTGAAAAACCCCAGGAAGTAGGTTATACTATGAAGAGCACTAGTCCACACCCTTTTTTAAAGAGACAACATAAGCCAGGTAGTCAAAGATAAAGATGGAATGCCCACCACAACCTAAAATGCAAAATCACCGATTTGATTCCTACTAAATGAATCTCCATAAATATTGTGAGGTTGTAAAATACCAAACAGGACCTTGCAGACCCACACTATAATAAGAGGAAGGAATGAAGTGGGGATCCCACATAAGAGGAAGGAATGAAGTGGGGATCCCACATAAGAGGAAGGAATGAAGTGGGGATCCCACAAACCAACAATGTGCCACCTCAGCCAGATCAAAGTAGCCAGCCTGTGCCACAATACCGAATTGAAGTAAAACCAGATGTATGGGTCATCTTGTGAGGCTCCTGCATATCGATAATCTGAGAATCAACCGTAAGCAAATATGACCTGTAAACTACCAGTGAGAATAGCAAGCACCTTGTACGAGCTGGAGTGTATAGCATAGCAGTTTGTGCATACACTCCAAATGTATCGTTAATAGGTAACTCAATTAGACCACACAGGTCCTCGTCAATTCTAACCATAGACCCCATATCAAGTAGGTTGTGCAATTAGAGAGCCATTTCTTCAAACCTGAGAAAGGACCAGAGGGCAACTGTTAAACCAGTGTGTCAGGCTACATTTGGCAATGTATTTTAAAAACATCAGGGAGACTAAGTGTGTCTAATGGTCTGGTGCACTGCCCTATATGGTTACAGGGCGCCCTAAAAACCTAACAATACTATCACCAAAAAGCACCAAAAAAGACAAGTGGTTCAAAATAGGGCTGGCACTTACAAAGTCCATAAGTACACTCGGGCTGCTTATCACAACACCTCAATTCAATTTATTTAAATATAGCACATACAAATATGAAACAACAAACCCATTCTTCCAATTAAAAAGCTAGCATAGCTTGAAAATAGACACGGGGGCCCCGCACACTCATTGCCACACCTCCTCACAGGCACACACACCACCACACATCCCTAAGGTAGATGGCTGGCCAGCCACTAAATCCCTGTTGGGGAGCTGCCTAAATGGAGAGTGCTGATCCTGGAGCGGGCCATACACCTAGGTGTATAAAATGAATTAAAGTGCAGGGTGCTGTAAACAATGAGGGCACAGAGCGCACATGGCTGGAATAGCAGCAAAGTCCAGTTGGATGATCCTACTCATACTTGGATGCTGTTATGAATCCCCTCAATGCTGGGTAAATCAGTAAGGCAATATATAAGATCACCCGCTGGGTAATAATATCCGCACTAGCTGAGGCGCATATGTATTGCACTGTCCCTTATTGCACCTCAATGTGTTCAAGATGCTGAACTTGGGCACCTGCCAGGAATGTAGTAAGACTGATCACAGTAACAGGACACTTGTAAACATACACGGGAGCCGCGCTGGGCCCGGCCGCGCTGATGCGTCTGGCCTCCGACCCTGTTCCCCGCAGCTCAACCGTGATACCTTTCCTGGGCGGCAGCCTGGTGTGCAATCTCGCGCTGGAACGCGCCTTTCAACGTCAGCGTGTAGTTACAGCTGGGCCAGCATGTGTGATGCGGAGACAAAGAGGAGGGGGCGTGGCCGGACCTTCCGTCCACCAACAGCGTTTCGCCCCGCCTACTGGGGCTTCGTCATTCCTGGCAGGTGCCCAAGTTCAGCATCTTGAACACATTGAGGTGCAATAAGGGACAGTGCAATACATATGCGCCTCAGCTAGTGCGGATATTATTACCCAGCGGGTGATCTTATATATTGCCTTACTGATTTACCCAGCATTGAGGGGATTCATAACAGCATCCAAGTATGAGTAGGATCATCCAACTGGACTTTGCTGCTATTCCAGCCATGTGCGCTCTGAGCCCTCATTGTTTACAGCACCCTGCACTTTAATTCATTTTATACACCTAGGTGTATGGCCCGCTCCAGGATCAGCACTCTCCATTTAGGCAGCTCCCCAACAGGGATTTAGTGGCTGGCCAGCCATCTACCTTAGGGATGTGTGGTGGTGTGTGTGCCTGTGAGGAGGTGTGGCAATGAGCGTGCGGGGCCCCCGTGTCTATTTTCAAGCTATGCTAGCTTTTTAATTGGAAGAATGGGTTTGTTGTTTCATATTTGTATGTGCTATATTTAAATAAATTGAATTGAGGTGTTGTGATAAGCAGCCCGAGTGTACTTATGGACTTTGTAAGTGCCAGCCCTATTTTGAACCACTTGCTTTTTGGTGATACATTTGGCAATGTTCTAACTCGCAGGTGTCAAACTCAAGGCGTGAGGGCCGGATGCATCCCTCCAAAGCTTTCTAGGTGGCCCTCTTACAGCTTCAAGATGGCAGCAGCTGGACAGCGCCCCTTTCAGCTGACACAATCACTTCAAGGCTGCCAATACTGGCTTGTGTTGATTGAAGACCATTGTGGGCAAAATAATTCACTGTCTGCATCTAGCCTGGGCAAAATTCTACGGCTATCATGGACAAAAGTAATTCTGTTCCTGCACCTGTCCTGGGAAAAATTGTGTCTACATCTGTTCTCGGAAAAACAATTGTGTATGCAACCATTTAATGGTGGTGTTTGCATTTAGTTTCACATTACCAGGCCCTTTGTAGACCAACAGATTACTAATGTGACCCTCAGTGAAAAGGAGTTTGTTCTAAATGGTTTTTAGATTGAATAAATGGGCGAGAAGTTTTACAGTTTTTTTTTACAGTTTTACCTCATGATCTCTCTTCTGAAGCATCTCAGAGAGAGGCTCCTCAAGCTAGTATTGGTGGCCAACATCAGCAAAGTGGTTCTGGAGGGGCAGGTGAATTGTATTTCCTCATTCAAGCGGAACCTGTGATTTTGACATTCCCGGGTTTTATTCCGTACCCCGGGGCATCCTGATTTGGGATGCCCTGCTTTGTGAAACCCTCCAGTTAAATTAGCTACAAAGTGAGCAACTTGCTCTTCAACCTCTGGATGGCAGCGCTAACCACCTAATAAATCACAAAATCATAATGTAAAATGATAAAATCCATTTATTAAAAACTACTAACAAAACTACACATTTGAGTAAAAATCCTGATAATTACACATAGGAGGGGCCACTGCCAAACAGGAATCCAACAACTAAAGTGCCTGGTGCTATATATACTCATTATAAAAAGTGCAAAGGGGAGGGATCCCCATACAATAATAAAATTCATCCAAATCAGTGAAAGTGAGATTGTCACATCGTAACACTGATGCAATGATTTTGGTAGGCGGCTTTTGTTGACCATAATGGCCAGTGCACTGTCACAACCGATGCATCTCCAGGCGTTCATGCGTTCCCGCCCAAGCCAATTTAAATGGCCGAGGCAGGGGATGCAGCAGTGCCCTCCACATTGAAAAGCCGCCTACCAAATTACATTACTTCAGTTGGATCAGGGAAAGGTGAGTGTACGAGGGAGGTTTCACACAGCTGTGCATCCAGATTGGGGATACCCCGAAGGAAAGCTAGCGTCAAGCCCTGGAATCTTTTCGATTCCATGCCGGGCACTGGTGGGTTTTGTACCGCTTTTAGGGTGCAGAGCTGAGAGGAGGCACAGCACTGGAAGGAAGGCTTGGCAAGGTAAGCAGCCATTTTTAACATTTTGCTTGAAAAATCCTGCTAAAGTCCATGTACAGGCAAACAAAAAGCACATATTTCCCTACAGTCCCATAAAAATGAATCGAATGCCAGTAGTTCAAATCTTACCAGCATCAGCGATCTCATTCTCACCATCCCTGTGTTAATATCTTTATTCACAATGACTGGCCATGTCTGTTCCATTCACTACAACAGAGGGGGCATACCAAGGGCTGGAATACCCCCGTATTGAGGGTTTAGTATTTTACCAGTTCTTCAATAATGTGTATATTGAACCTATATGTCTTCATACAGAAAGCAGAATTCAAATGAAGCAAATTTACCAGTACCGCAAACCCTTTTTGTAACCCAGATAACCGTTTCAAAAATTAAAACATGCAGCATACAATATTCTAACCAAAGGAAATCAGAAAATATCCGAACCTGCAGAAAGGCAAACTGACATTTAAAACCATTGTGGGCACAACAGGTGCCAACACCAAAGAGTGAACCAGATAGCAGCTTTATACACCTGTTTCAAGACCCGAAGGTGAAAATGTGCAAGATAATCCTATGGCCAATGTAAAACAGGGCAGACAGGCTTAGAACACTAGAATATTAAATGGCTGCAGAGCAAAAGGTAAGAGCTCAAGCTTGTGGTTGCAAAGGGTTGTTTTATATCCGAAACCAGGGCAGGGTTAATATATCTGCAGACAGTACATGTAAATATGTTCAATTATCAGGAGCTGTGACTTTTGGCTTTAAGTCACAATCCGTATTTTACCATAGTCTATAATTACTGAGACATTCAATTGTAAGAGCAGCTAAAAAAACATGTTTCAGCACTGTCAGCCCATTACACGATTCCCAGCTCTGACTATGCAATTAACAGTGAGGACAGCTGCACAACAGAATCCAATCACACAGCAGGCTTAAGAGAATGAAAAGCTAGCATCATAAATATACCATCACCACACAGAAATCATAATATCGGCAGACTTCATACATGACAAGCTGTACAGCACAAGTCTACCATTAGATTTTCCAGAAAACGAATTTAGTACTAATTAAATAGTTTTCAAAAAGTCCGGTAGGGAGGCCAAGCATTCATGAAGTGACCGGCTTAAAAAAAAAAACAGTAGGAACTGACTCAAAAAACACACAATTCTGTGAGGTAATCACCTGTAGAATTGTTTTTTCTGGGAATCCATTCCAGGCACTCCTTACGCTTGGGATTACCTCCTTGCTGATCACGTGACTGCAAGAAAGAAAACAGGTGTGGCCCCTCCCGGCCCATAAGTAGCAGCTGCCTCCTCACCAAGATCAGTTTACTTAAAAAGCAGTAAAAAACAGAAGAACAGAGGCAGGCCAGGAGGGCCTATATAGGAGTCCATGTTACTTTACACCGAACTCCGCGAAAATACTCTTACACTTTTTCTATTTTCTCTTTTTTCTTTTAAAAAGCTAATGAAATAAATGGACTAAACAGCATTAAAAAAAAGCATCAAAAGATAGATCATGATCCAAAAACGGGTGGGCCGGAGTGCCTGGAATGGATTCCCAGAAAAACTAATTCTACAGGCGAGTACCTCACAGAATTGTGTTTTTTCTTCCAATCCATTCCAGGCACTCCTTACGCTTGGGATCTCCAAAAGCAGTGTCATCTATGGGCGGGATCCCCTAACGCAGAACAGCAGGTAGTTCATTTCACTACTGCCTGAAGAATCTTTCGACCAACCACAGCGTCAGCTGAGGCTCTAACATCCACCTTGTAAAATTTGGTAAATGTATGAATCGAAGACAGGTGGCAGTTTTGCAACCTGTTCCACCGAAGCCTGATGCTGAAAAGCCCAAGAAGCACCAATGGCCCTAGTGGAATGGGCCATGACCCGAAAAGGGGGTTCCTTCCCCTTGGTCGAGTAGGCTCTTCCTACTGCCTGCCTAATCCACTTACTGACAGTGGCTTTAGCTGGCGGAAGCCCCTTTCTCGGCCCTTCCGATATAACAAAAAAGGAAATCGTTTTGCGGAAGGAATCTGTAGCTGCCAAGTAATATCTTACGGCTCTGACTACATCTAAAGAATGAAGCGCCCTTTCCTTAGCATTAGCCGGAACTGGGCATATAGAAGGTAAGTTACCTCTTTAAAGGGAGAGACGACCTTCATACATAAGGCGACTAACACACCGCACAGAGGTGATTGCCACCAAAAATAACCCCTTAAGCGTCAAAATGCCCAATGGAGAGTCAATCATAGGATCAAGGGGAGCACCCTGCAGAGCTGTCAACACCAGATCCAACACCAGATTAGGGGGCAGTTGTGGCCTAGAGGCAAGGGGAGCGCACTTGCGACTGGAGGGCTTCAGGTTCGAATCCCAGTCCTGGGACAAGACCGAAGTGCTCTTGAGCAAGGCACCCAACCCCGCAACTGCTCCCCGGGCGCCACAATTAGGGCGGCCCACTGCTCCAAGCATGTGCACACTCACTGCACGGAGGGGTCAAATGCAGAGGATGAATTCCTATGTGTGCACAAGCATACAATGGCAATCTATGCATTAAAAATTGAAAAATTTAAATTAAGTCCTACACTCAAAAAGACTTGTGCGGTGGTCGGACATGAGTGACCCCCTGAAAAAAAGTCTTAATGAGCCTCTTTCTAGCGATAGAATTCTGGAAAAAAATACCATTTTGTGAGTACTCACCTGAAAAATGGATATTGTTGGTGTGCCACACACCCCGCTTCACCTTTAATATTCTTCACGATTGGGTTAACTCACCGCCAGGTGACGCTGTGCAGAGAGGAAGTCTTGTAAAGAGCCCCCTTCCGGCCTATATATACCTGGTACCTCCCATTTATCACCAGTGTATTAAAAAGCAGAAAGACAAGGTACCAGTAAATTAACGGTAACCTCAAAATAAATCAATATAAATAAAAGCTTCACCATATAAAGGATTCGGAATACCGAAAAGGGTGGGAGTGAAGCGGGGTGTGTGGCACACCAACAATATCCATTTATCAGGTGAGTACTCACAAAATGGTATTATTCTTGGTGTGCCACACACCCCGCTTCACCTTTAATATTCTTCACCATTGGGACATCCAAAAGCAGTGTCCACAAGGGATGGGCAACTCAAGGCCAGGTGAAGCATAACTTAAATGACTGTGGCTAGCTGAGGCTCGCACATCAACTTTGGAAAAGTATGAACAGAAGTCCAAGTGGCGGCCTTACAAACTTGTTCAACAGAAGCTTGGTGCTGAAAAGCCCAAGACGCCCCAATGGCGCGAGTAGAATGAGCAGTGATACGAAAAGGGGGAACTTTCCCCTTAGCAGAATAGGCCGCAATAACGGCCTGACGTATCCATTTGCTAATGGCAGATTTGGCTGGTGCCAAACCCTTCTTAGGCCCATAGGGCACAACAAAAAAGGCATCCGTCTTACGAAAAGGAGACGTGATAATCAAGTAGTACTTAACACAGCGTACTACATCCAAACAATGCAAAACCCTCTCTCTGTCATTCTTAGGATTAGGACACAAGGAGGGAAGAACAATATCCTGATTCAAATGAAAAGCAGAAACAACCTTAGGAAGAAAGTCTGGCTTGAACCAAAAGACCACTTTATCCTGATGCCTCTCAAAGTAGGGCGCCTGGATAGACAAGGCCACCAACTCTGAGACACGCCGGACCGAAGTGATAGCTACCAAGAAGACAATCTTCTTGCAGAGGCTCAAAAAGGAGGAGCCTGTAGAGCAGAAAGAACCAAATTCAAATCCCAAACCGGGAGTAATGGTTTCCTGGGAGGCCGCACATGCGTAACCCCCTGGAAAAAAGTTTTAACCAAAGGCTGAAGCGCAAAACGCTTCTGAAAAAAGATAGATAAGGCAGAAACTTGCCCTTTCAACGTACTTAGCTGAAGACCAGAGTCCAGCCCTGAGTGTAAAAACTCCAGAATCCTGGAGACCGAAAAGACCCTACAAGGAAAAGATCTCATCTCACACCAAGCGATATAGGCTTTCCAAGTCCTATAGTAGATGATAGAAGAAGACCTCTTCCAGGCACTGATCAGAGTCTTAACGACTGAGTCAGAAAGACCCTCCTCCAAGATGGAGGTTTCAGCAGCCAGGCCGTCAAACCCAGCGCTGGTAAATTGGGGTAACACAACCGACCCTGAGTGAGCAGATCGGGCTGAAGAGGCAGAACGAACTGGTCCACTGCCAGCCAAACGATGTCTGCGAACCACACTCGCCTTGGCCACCTTGGGGCCACGAGAACGGCGGACACCCTTTCCAGAGCCAACTTCCGAACCACCCTGCCCAGCATGGGTATCGGAGGAAACGGGTATAGAAATCCCAGATCCCCCCAGCTCAGGGACATGGCGTCCACTGCCAGAGCCAGAGGATCCCGGGAGAGCGACACGAAGTTCGGGAGCCTGTGATTGTGACGAGAGGCAAACAGGTCCACCTCCGGTGTCCCCCATCGGAGACACAGTGAGCGAAAAACCTGAGGATGGAGAGCCCATTCTCCTAGATGGGGAGAGCCCCTGCTCAACCGGTCCGCTTCCTGGTTCTCCACTCCTGGAATGTATACCGCCGAGAGATTAGGAACATGGGCCTCTGCCCAGGTCAGGATCAGGGACACCTCTCAGAGCACTCAGACTGCGAGTCCCTCCCTGATGATTGATGTAAGCAACCGCTGTTTGATTGTCTGAACGCACCTGGACCGGAAGGCCCCGAACGTGTTGAGTCAGGAGAGCAAGCACCCGACGGACGGCTCTCAGTTCTAGAACATTGATGGGTAAGTGGGCCTCTTGAGGTCCCCACTGCCCCTGGAACTGAAGCTCCTTCCAGAATCCGCCCCATCCCGACAGACTGGCGTCCGTGGTGACAATTTCCCAAAGAGGGGTCAGGAAAGACCTGCCCTTCACAAGATTGGTCGAGACCAACCACCACTGGAGGGACTGCCGGACCCGGGAGGACAACTGGAAGGGCTGATCCAGCGACAGAGGCTGCCGGTCCCAGGACGCCAACAGATAAAGCTGAAGCGTCCTCGTGTGAAATTGAGCAAAAGGAACTGCCTCGAAAGAGGCGACCATGAACCCTACCAGCCTCATCCCCAGACGGATGGACGGCCCCTCCCCCAAGTCCAACCTGCACCTCTGGTAGCGGGAAAGGAAGCCCCCCTACCCGCTCTGAATCCCCGTAATGAAGGCCTACCAGAACTTGACCCCCTAAAGGGACGACGAGGCCTCTTGCGTTGCGGCATTTTACCACCTTTTGCGACTGAATCAATTTTTTCACCAAACAGTCGCAAGCCCAAAAAGGGGAGAGCTGTGAGCACCTTTTTAGAAGCTGAGTCCGCCGACCACTGACGCAGCCACACTGACCGACGAATAGCCACCAGCATTGCAGCTGTCTTGCTACTCATAGCCAGCGCATCGTCCTGAGCGGATAGAACATAGGAAACAAAAGACTCACACTGCTTGAGAGCAGTAAACTCTTTACAAGTGGGATGGAGATCCACACACAGCTCCTGAATTACAGACCTAACCGCCAATAGAAGAAGCGCCGAAGCACACACCGGGCGCATCGTTGACCCAGCATAAATAAAACCATGGCGAGCGTACTGGTCAATCCGACGATCCTCCCCATCCTTAGGGGCAGTGGTCTCAGCAGACTGCACCATAGCCGTGCTGGAGAGCCCTAGCACAGGGGTATCGACGTCAGGAGGGACAGACCAAAGCTTCACCAATTCTGGCGGAAAAGGATAACGCTTTTCCCAACTGGAAGGGATTCCAGTTAACCGCGTGGGATGTTCCCATTCCTTAAGCACCACCCTCTCAAAGTGATGTTGTCTGGGAAAAACCCAACGCGGCTGAGGCTCTTTAAACAACTGACCCTTTGGCAGGGTGACAGCCTCAGGCGGATCTAAATTCAAAATTTCAAACATTTGAGCCAGAATGGAGGGGGTGTCAAGGGAAACCCCCGCTGACAAATCGCCAATAGCATCAGCCTCAAGCTGATCTGCAGGCTCATCTGACTCCAGCAGGAATTCTCCCTCCTCGTCCGGGGAGCCATCGGACCATTCCACAGGCTCACATACCTCATCCTGTGAAGCCGGAGGTATCGGAGTCAGGTGCTTTCGTTTTGCAGTGGCTTTTGACCCTGCTTTAACGGACACTATTTTCTCGAGGCTGGCCAACCGTGCCGCCACCTCGGATTGCGAATCCCCACTCTTCACAGTGTCACGCGGGGTCCGGAACAGGGAGGGAGAGGTAGGAGATGATAGAAGTTGCGACGGGTCAGCAGCTGGAGCAACGGACTGACGCGCAATACTCTGCTTTGCACAAGGAATGCATACAAAGACATCATCAGCTGGGAGCGGAGTCCCACATCCTGTGCACACCCTAGATGGCCCAGAAGAACCATTTCCGGTAATATCGGAAGCCTCCATATGGTGATTTATGGTATTCGCAAATTTTTGGGTTTAAGGCATAAGCCACCCGGGATGCCCCCTTATTGTAAATGTCCCGGAAGGGAGGATTTAATTTATAATGAAGATCCCCTTAATAATCTTTGTATAAATATAGATTATTATTTTTTTTTTAATATATATATATATATATATATATATATATATATATATATATATATATATCCCCCAATTTTTTTTTTTATTTTTTTTTTTTTTTAAAAAAAGAAGGACTAGCCAAGTAATATAGAACCGGGAGGCCGCTTTATTCAGGGATTCCCGGGATCTGTAGGGGAAGAAAAACCAACAGTCAGACCCCCAAACAACATGTGGCAACATGCAACAATACTTATGCACAGCACCAAGGTGCTTTTAAATAAGCAAAAGGAAAAACTTTGCCCTCTATTTAATCCATAATAATAAAAAACATCCTCTTAAAAATCTTCCCCCTTTTGTCTTATAAAATTATAATTATTATAACCTTTTAATAAACACTCGACGGCCCCACACAAGGTGAGACCGCTTACCTGAGCAATGATCTGAGAGCAGCAGCACGAAAAAACGTAGCAGCAGCAGTAGGAGGCCAAGAGTAAACAGACCCATGTGCGGCAGCGAGCCCCCCCCCCCCCCCACGTGTCTTCCTTTGAGACAGGAAGGAAGGAAGTGGGGCCGGCCGCATGACGCTCCCGCCGGAGCCACGCCCCCGTTCCCACGTCACCGGGGCCCGCCCCCTTCAAGGCCGATCAGTGCGGCCAATTCATCAAGGGATTACTTCCAGATGAGCCACTACAACAGGCAACCACAACAAAGGAAGGGGGAGGGGGGAACTAACAGCGCAGCCGACGCTGATAACGCGGCCCGCCCAACGGCGGCCGAACAGAGAGGAGACCAGGGGGGAGGGGGGCTGTAATACACAAGGCTCAGGCAGCCAAGCCAGCCTGCCACAGCGCAGCCCGCCCCGGCCGCCCTTTAAAGCTGACCCGAATTCTGGCCATGCCGGCCAGCAGCTATTTAAAAGACCTGACCTAGGAAGCTCTATGAGGAGGATTAATCAGACCAAGTGCACTCTTGCGGTGCAGTCTGACAAGTGTACAAAAGTAAAACACACATGCAATAAAAACATACAGTGAAATACACACGCAATACACATGCCTCTACCCCCCTGAAGGGAGAAGGGACCGAAAACGGGAGTGTAAGGGGCTAAGGGGACCCTCGGGACAGGGGTACAGGGGGACAGGTAAATTCGGGCGCCAAAGCGACCCCTGAGTGAGAAGATCTGAAACATGTAGATACGCGTCCCTTAAGTGTATAGTAGTCATAAGATCCCCGGGCCGAACTACTCTTGCCGCTGACCTTAGCGTCTCCATGCGGAAAGGTTTCATGCGGATATATCTGTTGAGACCCTTTAAGTCTAAAATGGGATGCATCGACCCGTCCATTTTGGGGATTGTGAACAGGTTGGAGTAAAACCCCTGACCTTCCTCCTGAAAGGGTACCCGACAAATTACCCCTTTTTGAAGGAGATGCTGAACTGCGGGTCTCAGGGCATCTATCTTTGACTGGTTCCGGGATGCCCCTGACCAAAGGAACCTTGCGGGTGGTCTGGCTGCAAACTCGATCTTGTAGCCTGATGACACCACCTCTAGGATCCAAAGATCCGCCACGTGGTGCCTCCAGATATGAGCAAAATGCAAAAGCCGTCCCCCCACCCGCTCGGGTGAGGGCGCCCCCTCATGCTGGAGTGGGCTTGGCTGGAGGATTAGGCCCACTTCTCCAAGCCCCTCCTGACCTATTACATGCTCTTCCTCTACCTCAAAAACCTCTACGGGAGCAAGGATGAAAGGCCCCTCTGCCAGTCCAAAAGAGTCGATATGATGAAGTTCTCTGAAAAGGCCGAGTCGTCCTCTTCCTCTGAGGCAGTTTGCCATCCTTCACCATACCGTCCAGTTTTTCTCCAAAAAAAATAAAAACTGCTCCCTAAAAAGGTAGATCTATAAGAGCTTTCTTAGTGGCGGCAACTGCCAACCATTGTCTTAGCCATAAGGAACAGCGCAAGGCCACAAGCAGAGCAGAAGTTCTAGCAGCTAGCCTGACTGCATCATCCATCGCAGTGATAGCGAACGAGTTAAAGTCCAAATAATCCTTAAAATCTTTGGACTCTTGAATAAGCTTGCGAGACTTAGCCCTGGCTAAACTTTTTCTTCATCTTCTTCCTTGAAGCCAGGGACACAATGGCCATGGCATAAACAGGACGTAGAAAGGATCCTTTCATAGCAAAAGCATGACGGGCCAATTGATCCATTCGTCTCTCCGTGGGATCTCTTAAAGATCCCATAGTAGCAGACGGCATGATGGACGTATTAGACAAGCCTGTCTGTAGCTGCCAAGTAATATCTTACGGCTCTGACTACATCTAAAGAATGAAGCGCCCTTTCCTTAGCCGGAACTGGGCATATAGAAGGTAAGTTACCTCTTGAAAGGGAGAGACGACCTTCATACATAAGGCGACTAACACACCGCACAGAGGTGATTGCCACCAAAAATAACCCCTTAAGCGTCAAAATGCCCAATGGAGAGTCAATCATAGGATCAAGGGGTGCACCCTGCAGAGCTGTCAACACCAGATCCAACACCAGATTAGGGGGCAGTTGTGGCCTAGAGGCAAGGGGAGCGCACTTGCGACTGGAGGGCTTCAGGTTCGAATCCCAGTCCTGGGACAAGACCGAAGTGCTCTTGAGCAAGGCACCCAACCCAGCAACTGCTCCCCGGGCACCACAATTAGGGCGGCCCACCGCTCCGAGCATGTGCACACTCACTGCACGGATGGGTCAAATGCGGAGGATGAATTCCTATGTGTGCGCAAGCATACAATGGCAATCTATGCATTAAAAATTGAAAAATTTAAATTAAGTCCTACCAGTATTTGGAGAATCCACCTCAGGTGGGTAAGACCAAAGCTTAATCATGTCCGCCGGAAAGGTAGAGTCCTAGCAACAGGTTCCAATGGCTCCTCTTATAGGTGGCCTTCTTTGGACTGTCTCTCCAGGTTATCCAACCTGTGCACCACATCTGACTGTGCCTCGCTGCCTTCCCCCTCTCCAGTGAGCCGTTGCGCTCACACCAGCAATAACTGGACTAAAGACCTGAGCCTCCGCTCTATTATGGTCTAAACAGTTCTCATGGAGCAAGCTGAACAAACAGTGCTGAAACTACCCCGGGGATCCTCTCAAATGGGATGCCCGAATCACTATCCCCTGATGCCTTCCTCTTTTTTTTTTTTTTAATTTTGGCAATCAGACCTAAAAGGCCCTAAGCCTAAAACCTATCCCAAAAGGGACTGGGAGGAACCACAACCCTTTTCTATGCTTCTTCCAATTTCTAAAAAATAAAACAGGAGAAAAAAAGAGCATTAATAATCTCCCTCTCTTTTTATTTTTTTATTTTTAACTGAAAAAGATAAAACTGGCAATCATTATAATAAAATATATTCATACAGATAGTAAAATAATAATAAATTTAATAATATAAATAATATAACTAACTGAAATATGAATTGATAATGCAATGAATCAAAAAAATTGATATAAAAATTGATAATGGCGATGTCCACTCACCACCACCGCTCTTCTCTTTACCGCTATACAAAAAGAAATGATCAAACACATAATATATATATATATCATAGCTTAGTGCAAACAACGGCAAAATCAGCTTGCCCTGAGGCAGCAATATGAATAAACCAGCGGAACCCCCGAAAGCCATCCTAATCACAAGGCCTTTCTAGGCCAGCACCTAGGCCCAACTGGCCGCCCTCGTCCGGGGAGAGAGACAACTGAATACACGGCCTTGTGGTTCCAGGTTAAACTGACCCTTGCGTGACGTCAGCCACGTCCCTTAACCCTTTAAGTGCCAAGCATGTAACACCTACGTGCTGGATTGGCTGGGCCTTAAGTGCCAAGCCCGTAGGTGTTACGTGCTTGGCTTTCCCCGCTTCTAGTTAAAAAAAAAATAAAAATAAAAAATACTCACCTGACACCTCGTTGGATCCGGCCGGGTCTCCTCTTAAATTTGGTGCCATCCGATCCCCCGTGGGGGCTCGGATGGCTCCAGGAGAGCCCCCGGAATAGGCCGCCCCTCCTCCGCTTCGGCAGCAGCAGCTGCTAACTGTAAAAAAATAAATAAATAAAAATCTACTTACCTGTGGCCGCGCTGCCTCCTGCCGGGTCTTCGCTTCACTGGGGGGGGGGGCTCCGATCACCCCCCCCCCCGGCACTTCAGCTTCAGGGGAGAGCCTGAAAGGGCTCTCCCGCCGGGGCTTATGACGTCACTCCCGGGTGTCGTCTTGGCTCCGGGCTGTCATTTCTGACACTTGTCAACAACTGTCATCAGAGCTGCAAGGGACACAGGAGCTGAGGATCAGAGGTGAGAAAAGTAAAAAAAAATGGCTAGCGGGTGACTTGCCATTAACCCCCGGCACCCCCATTACCTGCCTCCCCAAAGAGCCCGGGCCCACGGGCTATGCGGGCTTGTAGCCTGCAGGGCCAGGGGCCACAAAAGCTGGCCCCTGTGCCCTGTTCCTACAAGCCCTACATGGCTGGTCCCGGGCTGGTTACTTCGGGTAAGGGGGACCCCATGTCATTTTTTTGGATTTTTAAAAATCCAAAAAAAAATGGGGTCCCTGGGAGGGGGGACCCTATGTCATTTTCTTTTAATTAACCCCTTATGTTCTGTCACCCAGCAGCTATAAAAGGCTTCCAGCAAGTGAGCAGAAGCCAGTGACTGCCGAGGGACACAGAGCAAGATGAATGAGAGGTAAGTATTAAAAAAAATAAATAAAATATTTTTTCTCTTTTTTTTTTTTTTACACTTAACCCCTTGTGAACTGGTAAGGAGTCCAAGAGATCCCTATACCAGTTCACAAGGCTGCGGGCAAGTCACCTGCGGCTAGCGGGTGACTTGCCATTAACCCCTGGCACCCCCATTACCTGCCTCCCCAAAGCCCGGAGGGGGGCAGAAGAGCCCGTGGCCATGGGCTATGCGGGCTTGTAGCCTGCAGGGCCAGGGGCCACAAAAGCTGGCCCCTGCACCGTTTCTACAAGCCCTGCATAGCTGGTCCCGGGCTGGTTATTTTGGGTAAGGGGGACCCCACCCCCGGGAGGAGTGATTCTATGTCATTTTTTTTCTCGATTTAACCCTTTGCAGTGTGGATGGTAGATGTATTTTATTGGTAAATGTTATAAAGTACTTGTTTCAGTCTGGGGGGGGTCTCCTGGGCAGGAACAGCGGGCTACCGATAAATATGTGGTACCGTTCTAATCGGTAGAAATGGGGCTCTCATGCAATATGGTTTTCTTTAATAAAATACATTTTTTATTTAAAAGGGGGCAAATTTTTTCTTTTACTTAACATTGTAAAAAACATAATAAAATTTACAAACAAGACATTTCATGTTAAAGCCTAAACTCTGCTGCAAAAAAAATATATATATAACTTAGAAAATTCCAGCAAAAATGGTGCAAAACATGGCGCAAAATCGGGAAAAATGACCTGTCAACAGAGGCTGACAAAATCTCAAGTAAGCCGTCAATTAAAAGGGTTAAAAGTAGCTATGCTCAGACTTAGCTTGTTTTTTCTTGTTTGTATATTTATATTTTAGGAAAAAGGTGTTTTTTTTCAGCTTTTTTATACATTTTTTAGGGAAACCCTGCGCAACCAAAGAATTCTTTGAGGGATTAATTCCAGAAAGATGAGCCCACTACAACAAGCTGGGTACGCTTAGAAAGCTTAACGTGTGCACTTTCAGGGAATATATGGTTTATGGGGGATATTCCAAATGTAAAGGGTTGTTTTGGTTGAAAAAACGCAAGGTGCGCACTTTGTCTGCAGAGCTGAAGTTTTCAAGTAAAATTACCGTTACGCACATGCTTTACTTTGGGGTGTTTGGCAACTCTTCCCTTGACAGTAGCAATGCATGTTTGGTATCGCTCTGTTCAGGCGATGTTGCTTTTCAGATTTTACTTGTTTTTTCTTGTTTGTATATAGTTTTTTTTAGGAAAACGTGGCTTTGATTTCGCTTTATCCTTTTTTTTAGGGAAACTCTTTGCAAACAAGATTACATTGAGGGATTACTTCCAGAAAACTGTGGCCACATCAACAAGCCTGGTACACCTAGAAAGCTTGAGGTGTGTACTTCCAGAGAATATATAGTTTGTTGGGGGTATTTCAAATGTAAAGGGTTGTTTTTCTGGAAAAACTGCAAGGTGCGCATAGCACAGTTGTATATTATCTGAAAATCCCCTAAAGTGCTGTTTCAATTTGGGGAGTCTCCTGGGCAGGAAAGGGTGTCTACCTATACATATGTGGTACCGCTGTAACTGGGAGAAATCGGGATTTCACATGTAATAAGATTTTTCTGACAAACTTACATTTTGTATTACAAAAAAACACTACAAATAGTAAAAAAAAGATTTTTTTTCCACATATTTCACCCAAAAATATTCAGAATACACCTAAAAAATGACAAACGACATTTCATGTTAAAGCCCAGACTATGCTGAAAAAAATATTTTCCTGGGAAATCCCTGGAAATACCTTCAAAAATCACATTTGAACATGGGGAGCACAAAATAGTGCAAAATGGTGTGGCAACAGAGTGACAAAAAATCCAGGTAGGAAAGGGTTAAGGGCATACATAAATTTTTTTTTAAGATAAAAAACCTAACTGGAAGAAGGAAGGGTTGGGTAAAAAATAAAAAACATTCCTCAGCAGGTACACTAGAGAAAAATCTGCGGCTGACTTGCTTTTCAAAAAAGCCTGCAGCCCAGAGCATATACACTCTGTAAGCGCCCCAAGACCCCGGCGCTTCCACCTTACCTTCACGGACCCCAAAACAGCCAACACTGTGGAGGCATAAACTTGGGTCTTGAGGGATCCGTGGGAATAAGGCTACGCAGAGAGCCGACAGGGTTCAGTCCCCCGCTTGCTGCCAATCCTTGAGAGAATCTCTTGAACAACCTTTACAGTCACTTGCCACTACAAGAAAGAAAAACTGATCTTGGTGAGGAGACAGCTGCTCCTAATGGCCCGGGAGGGGCAACACCTGTTTTCTTTCTTGCAGTCACGTGATCAGCAAGGAGGTAATCCCAAGCGTAAGGAGTGCCTGGAATGGATTGGAAGAAAAAACTGATTCTCTGATTTTATAACTTGCCATGAAGGCAGCAGAAGCTTCAGTTCATGGCAAAACGGCACAACCAAGAGATGAATTCATCCGGACGTTCCTGGAGCAGAGAGACTCCCATACCCGGGGACAAGTTACCCTTACAAGTTAAACCTCTGCACCTTCCAATATTTACTGAAGGCCTCAGTGAAATATAGTCTTTATACATACACCAAGATGATTAGTTCTTGAATAGAGCACAATCTAAGGACCACATGCAATCTGTTTTTCAGAAACGCATGCCAGAATGCCAAAACATATCCTACTATGCAGCTTATTTAGATTTAAATAACTTATGGACCAGAAGTGCCAGAGGGCCCAATACTCCCAATTTACCTGCCACCCACTTCAGCATCTCACACAAAATGACGGTATGGCAAATACAGTCTTTATACATACACCAAGATGGTTAATTCTTGAATAGAGCACAATCTAAGGACCACATGCAATCTGTTTTTCAGTCACGCATGCCAGAATGCCAAAAATACCATTTTGTGAGTACTCACCTGTAAAATGGATATTGTCAGTGTGTCGCACACCCCGCTTCCCCTTTAATTCTAACGATAGGGTTATCCTCCAGCAGGAGGCGACGTTGCAGAGAGAAGTCTTGAAAAACTAGCCCCTGCCGGCCTATATATACCTGGGACCTCCTACTTCACACCCAGTGAATTCAAACAGCAGTAAGACAAGGTACCAGGAAATCCAACGGTAACCTCAAAATAAAATAAAGGAAAGCTTCACCATATAGAGGATTCAGGATACCAAAAAAGGGCGGGTGTAGCGGGGTGTGTGACACACTGACAATATCCATTTTACAGGTGAGTACTCACAAAATGGTATTCTCTGTGTCACACACCCCCGCTTCCCCTTTAATTCTGATGATAGGGACATCCAAAAGCAGTGTCCACAAGGGGTGGGTATCCGACAGCAAAATGAAGCATAACTCAAATGACTGCAGTCTGCAGAACCTTGCGGCCAAACAGCATCCGCTGAGGCCCGCACATCAACCTTGTAAAACTTAGAAAAAGTATGACCAGAAGACCAAGTAGCAGCCTTACAAACTTGTTCAACAGAAGCTTGGTGCTGAAAAGCCCAAGACGATCCAACAGCATGAGTAGAATGAGCAGTGATACGAAAAGGGGGAACCTTCCGCTTGGCCGAATAGGCCCCAACAACCGCCTGACGAATCCATTTGCTAATGAAGACTTAGCCGGAGCCAACCCCTTCCTAGGCCCACAGGGCACAACAAAAAAGGCATCAGTCTTACGAGAAGGAGAAGTAGTAAGCAAATATTACTTAACACAGCGTACCACATCCAAAATGCAAAACCCTCTCCTTGTCATTCTTAGGACACAAGGAGGGAAGAACAATATCCTGATTCAAATGAAAAGCAGAAACAACCTTAGTAAGAAAGTCCGGTTTGAAACGAAAAACCACCCTGTCCTGATGCCTCTCAAAGTAGGGCGCCTGAATCGACAAGGCCGCCAACTCCGAGACACGCCGAACCAAAGTGATAGCCACCAAGAAGGCAATCTTCTGAGTCAAGGTAGAAAGAGCAATATAGTGCAAGGGCTCAAAGGCAGGAGCCTGAAGAGCAGAAAGAACCAAGTTCAAGTCCCAAACCGGGAGCAATGGCTTCCTGGGAGGCCGCACATGCGTAACCCCCTGGAAAAAGGTTTTGACTAAAGGATGAAGCGCAAAAGGCTTCTGAAAAAAGACAGACAAGGCAGAAACCTGCCCTTTCAAAGTACTCAGCTGAAGACCAGAGTCCAGCCCTGATTGCAGAAAATCCAAAATCCAGGAAACCGAAAAGACCCTACAAGGCAAAGATCTAACCTCACACCAAGCGATATAGGCTCCTATAGTAGATGGTAGAAGAAGACCTCTTCCGGGCCTCTTCCGAGTCTTAACCTAGTCAGAAAGACCCTCCTACAAGATGAAGGTTTCAGCAGCCAAGCCGCCAAACCCAGCGTTGGTAAATTGGGGTAACACAGCCGACCCTGAGTGAGCAGATCGGACCGAAGAGGCAGAACGACCTGATCCACCGCCAGCCGAACGATGTCTGCGAACCATACTCGCCTTGGTCACCTTGGAGCCACGAGAATGGCGGACACCCTTTCCTGAGCCAGCTTCCGTACCACCTTGCCTAGCATGGGTATCGGAGGAAAAAGGTACAGAAACCCCAGTTCCCCCCAGCTCAGAGACATGGCGTCCACCGCCAGAGGATCCTGAGAAAGCGACATGAAGGTCGGAAGCCTGCAATTGTGACGAGGCAAACAGGTCCACCTCCGGTGTCCCCCACCGGAGACAGAAAAACTTGAGGATGGAGAGACCATTCCCCCTGTCGGGAAGAGCACCTGCTCAACAGATCAGCTTCCCTGTTTTCCACACCCGGAATGTAAACTGCCGAGAGACAAGGAACATGGGCCTCCGCCCAGGTCAGGATCAGGGACATCTCTCTGAGGGCACCCAGACTGCGAGTCCCTCCCTGATGATTGATGTAAGCAACCGCTGTCCGATTGTCCGAGCGAACCGGAAGGCCCAAAACATGCTGAGTCAAATGAAAAAGAACCAGACGGATGGCTCTCAGTTCCAGAACATTGATGGGCAAGTGGGCCTCTCGAGGCCCCCACTGCCCCCGAAACTGAAGATCCTTCCAGAATCCCCCCCCCATCCCGAAAGACTGGCGTCCGTGGTGACGATTTCCCAAAGAGGAGTCAGAAAAGACCTGCCCCTCAAGAGATTGGTCGAGACCAACCACCATTGAAGGGACTGCCGGACCCGGGAGGACAACTGGAAGGGACGATCCAACGACCGTGGTCGCCGGTCCCAAGACACCAGATGAAGCTGAGGCGTCCTTGTGTGAAATTGAGCAAAAGGAACTGCCTCGAAAGAGGCAACCATCAACCCTACCAGTCTCATCCCCAGACGGATGGACGGTCGAGGATTGGAAAGAAGGAACCGAGCCAATTCCTGAATCAGAAAAATCTTGGACTGGGGCAGAAACACCCTGTGTTGACAAGAAACCAACCGCATTCCCAGAAAGGACACCACCCTGGCCGGGACGAGGGAGGACTTGGGATAGTTGATCACCCAACCGAAGCTTTCCAGCGTGGAGACCACCGTCCTGGTGTCCGTCTCCGATTGATTGAGAGAAGGAGCCATGATGAGAAGATCGTCCAGATAAGGTACGATGCAAATGCCTTGAGTTCTGAGAATGGCCATCACCCCTGCCAGCACCTTGGTGAACACTCTTGGAGCCAAGGTAAGGCCAAACGGAAGTGCCACGAATTGAAAATGCCATCACGAACCAAAGAAAATGTTGATGAGCCTGGCAGATGGGAACATGAAGGTAAGCATCCTTGATGTCTATGGACGTCATGAAGTCCCCCTGCCGAAGAGAACTGATGGCCGATCGCAGAGTTTCCATGCGAAACATTCGTGTACGGATGAACCTGTTGAGGAACTTCAGATCCAGAACTGGGCGAACCGACCAGTCTTTCTTGGGGACTGTGAAAAGATTGGAGTAATACCCGAGGCCCACTTCCAAGTGCGGCACCAGCCGGATGACAGCCATTTCCAGAAGATTCTTCACCGACGCCAGGAGCCCCTGCGCGGCCAAAGGATCAGTGGGCACCCGAGATCGGAAAAACCGTGAAGGAGGGCAAGACTCGAACTCCAGCTTGTAACCGGACGACAGCACCTCCCGGATCCATCTGTCCGGAACCTCCTGGTCCCAAACCTGGGAGAAGTGTCGCAATCGTCCCCCCACCCGCACGGGTGAGGGCACCCCCTCATTGCTGAGCGGGCTTGCCAGCAGGCTTGGGCTTGGCGCCCCAGGACTGACCGGGACGGCCACGGCCCCTCCCCCAGGACCAACCTGCACCCCTGGTAGTGGGAAAGGAGGCCCCTCTGCCCGCTCTGGCTCCCCGAAAGGAGGGACTAAAAGAAGCCGCTCCCCGAAAGGAACAACGCGGCCTCTTGCGTTGAGGCAACTTACCACCCTTGGTAACCGAATCCAATTTATCGCCAAACAGGCGAAACCCACAAAAGGAAGAGCTGTAAGCGACTTCTTAGAGCTAAAGTCCGCCGTCCACTGACGTAGCCACACCGACCGACGAATAGCAACCAACAGGGCCGTGGTCCTGCTACACATCGCAAGTGCATCGTCCTGGGCGGTCATAACAAAGGAAATAAACGACTCACACTGCTTGAGAGAAAAGAACTTATCACAAGCGGGATCAAGATCTGCGTACAAATCTCTAACAATGGACCTGACAGCCATCAAAAGAAGTGCCGAAGCACAAACCGGCCGCAGTGCCGATCCAGCACTGATAAAACCATGGCGAGCCAATTGATCAATCCAACGATCCTCACCATCCTTAATGGTAGTAGTGTCAGGGGAGTGCAACACAGCCGTGTTAGACAGCCCCAACACGGGGGCATCGACGTCAGGGGGAACCAACCAAAGCTTCACCAAATCCTCCGGAAAGGGATAACGCTTATCCCAACTAGGAGGAACTCCAACAAGGCGCGTAAGTTGTTCCCATTCCTTAAGGACAACCCTCACAAAGTGTTGTCTGGGAAACACCAAACGCGGCTTGGGCACATCAAACAACTCACCCTTTGGCGGGGGGGCCGCCTCAGGTGGATCCAGAGCCAAAATCTCAAACATTTGAGCCAAAATGGAAGGAGTGTCAAGGAACACCCCCGCAGCCTGATCGCCAGCAGTACCAAACAATTGCTGGTCTGCAGACTCGTCCGACTCCTCTAGAAGCTCCCCCTCCTCAGCCGGGGGACAATCGGACCAATCCAACACTTCCAACACCTCATCCTCAGGAACAGGCGATGCCGGAGAGAGGCGCTTCCGCTTAGCCGTAGCCTTCTGAGCCACCGCGGCGGAGAACATTTTCTCGAGGCTGGCCAACCGTGCACACACCTCGGACTGCGAATCCCCACCTTTGACAACGTCACACGGGGTCCGGAATAGGTGGGGGGGGTGTAGGAGATGACGGAGGTTGCGAGGAGCCAGAAGCCGGAGTGCCGGACTGGCGCGCAATATTCCGCTGTGCACATGGAATACATATTATGACATCGCCTGGGAGCGGAGCCCCACAACCCCCACACAGCCTGGATAGCCCCGAAGAGCCGTTTCCGGTAATGTCAGAAGCCTCCATATGGTGAATTTGTGGCATTCGCAATAACCCAGGGATTTACGCATTAAGCAACCCGGGATGCCCCTTTTATAATTAAAGTCCCGGGAGTGGGAGGATTTTTAAACAATAAGACTAGCCAGGTATATCAGACCGGGAGACCCACCGCAGCACGGGAATCCCCGGATCTGTAAGAAAGAGACCACAATCAGCCTCCAGAAAGTACAAAAGGCATGCAGCAAGCGTATAAAGACACACAGACACAAAGTCACTAAAGGTATACTGGCAATCAAAAACATAAGTGAATAAATATATATATATATATATATATATATATATATATATATATATATATATATATCTCAATATGCAGCCCTCTATACTCCCAACAGGCTCAAAAGTGCACCAGCACAGTAATACATCAGTGCAACCAATCGTAGAGGAATTACTTCCAAATTGGCCATAACATCATAGGGATAAAATACTTTATATGTTTGAAAACATGTCCCCACCTGATAACTGACATCCGCGCAGCACAGAAAATAATAGTAAAAGGAAAACTTGCCAGACAGAGGTCAGCAGACCCCAGACCGCAGGCGGACAACTACCGGAGCGAGGAAGACGAAGGGTGGGCCGGCAAAGCGCGTGAAGCGCTCCGGCCCCGCCGCCCGCTCATGCCAGCACGGGCCGCAAAGGAACACGGCCCCGCCCCCTAGAGACGAGCACCGCGGGGGCACGTACGAGCGAGGTGGGTGCCAGAAACAGGCACACCGCCTATTAAGCTGCCTACAAACACCACACACATCATCTGGCCAGAACATTATTAAAGACACCCCACAACGCCACACCCTCCCCCCACCCACGCTAAGGGAGAAGGGACCAAGCGGGAGAAGGCAGACTAAAAAAGGGGGACCGGGACGGGCATCCCAAATCCGGATCACCAGCCGGATAACCGCGTTGCCCCACGTGTGGGGACAAGCGGAGGAGATAAGCTCCTAGGCACCATGAGGTGCCGTCTACCATTGCCCAGCCAGCAGCCTAGGCTGGGAGGCTTCCAATATCAACTAAGTGAACAAAACAAGTAGCTGGGCAGAAATAGACCATGGGGGGATGCCGGGGTTTGACCCCGGCTACCTGCAAGCAGGAGACTTCTTTCTTCTGTCTTGTCGCATCTTGCAGAGAGAAAACACTGGGTGTTAAGTGGGAGGTCCCAGGTATATATAGGCTGGAAGGGGCTCGTTTTTCAAGACTTCTCTCTGCAACGTCGCCTCCTGCTGGAGGATAACCCTATCGGAAGAATTAAAGGGGAAGCGGGGTGTGCGACACACTGAGAATACATATCCTACTATGCAGCTTATTTAGATTCAAATAACTTGTGGACCAGAAGTGCCAGAGGGCCCAAAACTCCCGATTTACCTGCCACCCACTTCAGCATCTCACACAAAATGACGGTATGGCAGGTGGGTCTGGCCTCAGTACGGAGACGCCTATTGAAGACAATACATACTGGTGCCCCAGGTGTGCGATGAGCAGGAGGCAGATAATTGTCACCTAGCACATCTGATATGAGGTTGGATTAGGTGGTCTAAGCAAATTAAATCAATTTGAGTTTTATAGCTTGGCAGTTCTAGCTAAAATGCATTGGTCTTTTTTCCACATCTGTAGTGTTCAAAGCAAACTTTACTTACCCCAGAGATGTCTGCCACCCTATGGATGGGAATTTCCTTTTTGCTATGCAGGCCTTTTGCATTCTTGATCGCTCTGAAAAATACATGTTAAATAAAGGGGTACCAAGTTAGAAAATCTGACAAATTACAAGGTTTTAGTAGTGTAGAAATCTGCTTCATTGTACACATGACATCTTCCATCACCACTGTATTTCATTTTCCAAGCACCACATTTTAATCCCTAAGGCAAGAGTGTTTATCTTCAATTTTGAACATTGGGTTCTATGCCAAGTGGTTAGTAAGAGGGATTAACAAAGTTGTTCAGCAGCTCCAGTTACAAACAGTTTACCTTTCAAAAAAAAAAAAAAAAAAAAAAGTCAAACTAGTACCATTTACAACCCTTAACTGTAAGCAACTATACTTCTATCCCAACTAACCTTGCCCTCATAAAAGAATGTTGTAATGCCAGCATTTTAAGAGCTTTGAGAAAGGCATTGAGACCAGCTTCATAACCATGCATGGTAAACAGTCAAATTCATTTATTTTATCCTTAATGTATTAAAGGCTGCACCGACCACAGGACAATTAAGGGCAATTCGCTTAGCCATAGGATACAATGTCAGTTTTAACATTCAAATTCCTAATACATGTGAAGAGTTTTTTTTTTTTTTTTTTAAATGAATCTTCGTACTTGACGTAAACTTTTCTTCCAGACTGCAAAGTGTTCAGCAAATGTATATTTATGAAAGTTTATGAAACTCCTACAAAAAGTTAGATTTTCTCACTTTAGTGCAAATACTGCAAATTCCTTCTATTTTATTAGACAAGGATATCAATAGATCCACTTCTGGACAGAGATGCATAAACATGCAGAAATGCATAATCAATATTTATCAAAATGAACCAACACAACATGCCGGCTTCTAAAGGGTTAGTCACTGTCTGGGTACACTGGAAATTAATTCACATATGTATATCTGTTTCAAAAAGTCTTCTGCAAGCTCAGACAGATTGGTATACAAGGAACTCCATTATTGCCCAAATGATATCAAATCTTATTCAGCAAATAGATGTGGGGGGTGGGTTAGTGAATGGCAGGAGCAAAGCCCAGCATTTTCTGGTGGTTTGCTCCCCTAAATGTTCTCCAGGTAATAAATAGAAATGCGCAGAAAGCCCAAACAGTTGTAAGTACTTTGGCAAACAATGTAAACATTTGAAAAAGCAAACACAGGGTGCCCCTCCAGAGGAGAGGAGAGAAGAAGGGAACACACAGAAAATAATGTGCCCTTATGAGGTATACTACCGAATGCCTTCTTGCTCTGCCTTGAGGTGCGAGGGCAGAATTTTTGACTGGGTCACATCTGACAACTGGAAATTTAAAGGACCCCCATATCAAATAGGTTACCCAACCCTTCACTCTTCCAGGTGCTCCTCAGGTGAGGTATCCCCATGGCCGCTATTAGTCACCTTATGCACAGTGCTTCTCCTATCTAGGGATCCAGCATCAGACTTAGCGCTTTAATTTTAGTCAATTTAAAGTGGATGAAAAGCCTGTGCAGCTAGCCCTGGAATCTAAAAAAAAAAAAAAAAAAAAAAAAAAAAAAAAAAAAAAACAGAAATGTGTTTCAATCTGCTTTAGGTATCAACGATATAACATGTATTTTAACTCCGAACATAAAGCTTGCTGCATAAAGGGAGTGAGAAAATGCAATAGCATAAAAAACTGGGTAGAGATGAACAGCCTGCCTGCACCTATTATATATTAAGTTTGATGGTCAACATAGCACAGCATGGTGCAGTTTAATATAACACTGTCTGCTCAATTCTTTTACCACCTGTTGACGACAAAGCCATTGTTTGCGGTCCTTTCCATCAAGGATGAAAGAAAGACTAAGCCACCAGTTTCTGTGCAGTTTCAGATTTAATGGTCGCTAAGGCAGGTGGAGAGTGTAAAAAATCACACTGTGCCTCTCTTCATGCTCGTAAGCAACTCAATGATCCCATAGGTAAAAGGTTTAAGATTTCCTGCAGACATGTCTAAGGTCCCCTTCACATGCTGAATTATACTCACAGCTAACAGTCAATAAAACCAAAGCCATTTAGGAAACTGTCAACAAATTCAAAGAAAAAATGCTACACTTACCTAGACTACACTACATGCCCATGGCAGCTTAAGTATTTAAGTGTTCACTTTTTTGTGTCCTTGTATCTAAATTACTAATGTTTTAGTATAGTATGTAATACATTTGATATTTGTGATACATTTCTGACTGCGCACCTAGTTTTATAAAATCTGTGGTACCAAGATGTCCTTTGAGCCTGGCCAGCATGTCAGCTCAACCTTTATGAGTAGGAACATTGCACTTTAAAACATGCATCCTAAACTGAGGCGTTTTGGAACCTCGAGCACTAGCCTTAATGGCCTCTGGGTGGCATAAAAAACCCACACAGTGCCTGCTGAGGGGTGGCTGAGCCAGCAATTGATTGGAAAGTTATTATCCATTTGCTTTTTTTGCTAAGAAACGTATTTTAAAGCAGTAACCCTCCAAATTACCAAGTACGATGAAAGAAATGAATGAGAAATAGGACATTCTGTCCTTAATTTTGGCACCATGCGTAACGTAATATTCTGAACCAAATGCTGTGCTAAAACACCATCAACCCAAGAACCAAATCAGCAAGATGCAGAGTCCACCAGTTACAATGTAGTGTGGAAGTGTGGAATTCATCCCTCCAATCCCCTATAGGAGGCAGCTTGGTAAAAAAAAAAAAAAAACTCCTGGTGAAGCTGTTCCTATGGGCACTTAATCCACCAAGGAAGTGCTGCATAAGTAGCTAGAAGTACACATTCAAGATAACCATCCACAGAAATCCACATCCAGAGAAACATCTGGGAGAGACCAACACAAAGGTTGGGAACTGTACCCTCAAAGACATGAGAGTATAGCTCAAAGCAAGATATTAAACAGTGGCCTTCAGGTGCGGTGGCCAACAGCCTGCTATTGTGAAAATTAGAATTTAGTTAAGAAAGCAAGCCAACCATCTAGGCCATTGACCAAAGACCTACAAAAGTCCTTTCTCCTTTAACAAACCTACATCCAAATTGTGCTCAGTGCATCACATGCCTGACTGTGCCAATAATCACAATCTTCTGTTGTACTGGTCAGAAAGTCTATCTACCAAATTTAGCATGCGTGTCTTGCATCAAAAAGGGAAGTAGAAACCATTAACTAGAGAGGGGCATATGAAACCAATGCAGGAACCCAAAAAATGACTGGACTAGGGCACAAACCCCTTGCACCTCAGAAAAAGGGCCTTTATCAAACTCATAATCACATGGAGGGACAACATATTTTACCCATGTACAGGAATGGGAGGGAGCCCACCAGAGTTCATGTCAGCAAATCCCACTGCTTAGTAACTAATAGATGATGAATGGGTTTAACCTTGGCAGGGTGAAGCCAAAAGCTACTTCCCTCTGAGGGGACGGACAACAAAATATGCAAACCACTCAAACCTTAAACAGTGGCAAACTATTGTGGTACAGATTTTGTGTGGTTAGGAAGAGACTTACAGGTAGGCACAATAAGTGTGTCGAAAGCCCTCCAGGAAAGATTGAGCAGTGCAGCATCAGGTGGCGACCCTGTCCACCTTGTGCGACATACTTAGATAATCCTCACTAAGAATGAGGTCACAGATGTTAACCCCAGATTGCTAGGAACACTCCATAGACCAGGTCCAGTCATTGAAGTGTTGACTGAAACCACAGCACTTATTCAGAATGGCCATCAACAAATCCAAAGTATGTCCCTTGATCTCACCTGTCTGGTACACACAGCGAGGCATCCCAATTCGGTATGCAGCAGCATAGAAGTATGCAACATGGGAAAGTGAAATTCCTGTGTCGTTCCTCTTTGAAAGGTCTCCCAATTCTGCTAATGTGAGGCTCAGGATGGGGGATCCCTGTAGAGACCCCAGATGGGATGTATCTACAGGGAAAGTTGTCCAGGAGTTTGAGTCCCTACTCGGTTTAATTCATAGAGAAAAGGGGGGGGGAGGGGGAGATTCTTGTTAAGAGAACCCCCTCAAGGTTGAGTAGTTTACTGGACTGTAGGTCAATGATGGTCTTGTTAGGTCAGTAGTGAAAATGAATTCTTTTATTCTTTGAACCGTTGTTTGTATCACTTTGCATAAGTTTCACATTCCATATACATTTTTTTTCACATATTTCCATATATGATTTTTCACATATTTCACATAGCAAGTATACAGGTATTAATCATGTGTACAAGCAGACATACTTGATACAGTAGGTACCTACTGTATCAAGTATATGTCTGCTTGTACACATGATTAATAACCGGATTATTCATTAGTGAGTGCACTGAGGAAGCAGCTTATGCGAAACGTTTGCACCGCCTACTGGATATATATCAAAGGTGATACGCTTGCTGCATATTGGCAACCAGACCCTTGCTACAGACTGTACTCAACAGATTACTTGAAATTTTGGGGAAAGACCAGATAAGTAACTATTATCTGCTTACCCCCCTCTATTTTCCAAAATATGTGAACAAAATATGTGAATGGTGAAATATGGTGAAACATACCTGTATACTTGCTATGTGAAATATGTGAAAAATCATATGGAAATATGTGAAAAAAATGTATATGGAATGTGAAACTTATGCAAAGTGATACAAACAACGGTTCAAAGAATAAAATAATTCATTTTCACTACTGACCTAACAAGACCATCATTGACCTACAGTCCAGTAAACTACTCAACCTTTAGGGGGTTCTCTTAACAAGAATCTCCCCCTCCCCCCCTTTTCTCTAATGTGAGGCTCACATTCAAAGTGCTGAGGGACAAACCACATTTAAAGGCGTCATGAAGGGATAATGAAAGTAGAGGTAAACTGCAATAGCATATCCAGTGTTAACCCATTCAGAAAAGCAAAATCTTAGAATGTTTTACTAGAATATACATTTCTTACAAAAAAATACCATTTTGTGAGTACTCACCTGAAAAATGGATATTGTTGGTGTGCCACACACCTCGCTTCACCTTTAATATTCTTCACGATTGGGTTAACTCACGATTGGGTGACGCTGTGCAGAGAGGAAGTCTTGTAACGAGCCCCCTTCCGGCCTATATATACCTGGTACCTCCCATTTATCACCAGTGTATTAAAAAGCAGAAAGACAAGGTACCAGTATTTTAACGGTAACCTCAAAAAAAATCAATATAAATAAAAGCTTCACCATATAAAGGATTCGGAATACCGAAAAGGGTGGGAGTGAAGCGGGGTGTGTGGCACACCAACAATATCCATTTTTCAGGTGAGTACTCACAAAATGGTATTATTCTTGGTGTGCCACACACCCCGCTTCACCTTTAATATTCTTCACAATTGGGACATCCAAAAGCAGTGTCCACAAGGGATGGGCATCTCAAGGCCAGGTGAAGCATAACTTAAATGACTGCAGTCTGCAGAACTTTGCGGGCAAAAACAGCATCCGCTGAGGGTCGCACATCATACTTTTTCTAAGTTTTACAAAGTTGAACAGAAGACCAAGTGGCGGCCTTACAAACTTGTTCAACAGAAGCATGGTGCTGAAAAGCCCAAGACGCCCCAACGGCGCGAGTAGAATGAGCAGTGATACGAAAAGGGGGAACTTACCACTTAGCAGAATAGGCCGCAGTAACGGCCTGACGCTAATGGCAGATTTGGCTGGTGCCAAACCCTTCTTAGGCCCACAGGGCACAACAAAAAAGGCATCCGTCTTACGAAAAGGAGAAGTAATAATCAAATAGTACTTAACACAGCGTACTACATCCAAACAATGCAAAACCCTCTCTGTCATTCTTAGGATTAGGGCACAAGGAGGGAAGAATATCCTGATTCAAATGAAAAGCAGAAACAACCTTGGGAAGAAAGTCTGGCTTGAACCGAAAGACCACTTTATCCTGATGCCTCTCAAAGTAAGGCGCCTGGATAGACAAGGCCACCAACTCTGAGACACGCCGGACCGAAGTGATAGCTACCAAGAAGACAATCTTCTGAGTCAGGGTAGACAAAGCAATATCTTGCAGAGGCTCAAAAAGGAGGAGCCTGTAGAGCAGAAAGAACCAAATTCAAATCCCAAAACGGGAGTAATGGTTTCCTGGGAGGCCGCACATGCGTAACCCCCTGGAAAAAAGTTTTAACCAAAGGCTGAAGCGCAAAACGCTTCTGAAAAAAGATAGATAAGGCAGAAACTTGCCCTTTCAACATACTTAGCTGAAGACCAGAGTCCAGCCCTGATTGTAAAAACTCCAGAATCCTGGAGACCGAAAAGACCCTACAAGGAAAAGATCTCATCTCACACCAAGCGATATAGGCTTTCCAAGTCCTATAGTAGACGATTGATCAGTGCCCGGAAGAGGTCTTCTTCTGAGTCTTAACGACTGAGTCAGAAAGACCTTCCTCCTTCAAGATGGAGGTTTCAGCAGCCAGGCCCTCAAACCCAGCGCTGGTAAATTGGGGTAACACAACCGACCCTGAGTGAGCAGATCGGGCCGAAGAGGCAGAACGAACTGGTCCACTGCCAGCCGAACGATGTCTGCGAACCACACTCTCCTTGGCCACCTCAGGGCCACGAGAACGGCGGACACCCTTTCCAGAGCCAACTTCCGAACCACCCTGCCCAGCATGGGTATCGGAGGAAACAGGTATAGAAATCCCAGATCCCCCCAGCTCAGGGACATGGCATCCACTGCCAGAGCCAGAGGATCCCGGGAGAGCGACACAAAGTTCGGGAGCCTGTGATTGTGACGAGAGGCAAACAGGTCCACCTCCGGTGTCCATCGGAGACACAGTGAGCGAAAAACCTATGGAGAGCCCATTCTCCCAAACGGGGAGAGCCCCTGCTCAACCGGTCCGCTTCCTGGCTCTCCACTCCTGGAATGTATACCGCCAAGAGACAAGGAACATGGGCCTCTGCCTAGGTCAGGATCAGGGACACCTCTCAGAGCACTCAGACTGCGAGTCCCTCCCTGATGATTGATGTAAGCAACCGCTGTTTGATTGTCTGAACGCACCTGGACCGGAAGGCCCCGAACGTGATGAGTCAGGAGAGCAAGCACCCGATGGACGGCTCTCAGTTCCAGCACATTGATGGGTAAGTGGGCCTCTTGAGGTCCCCACCGCCCCTGGAACTGAAGCTCCTTCCAGAATCCGCCCCATCCCGACAGACTGGCGTCCGTGGTGACAATTTCCCAAAGAGGGGTCAGGAAAGACCTGCCCTTCACAAGATTGGTCGAGACCAACCACCACTGGAGGGACTGCCAGACCCGGGAGGACAACTGGAAGGGCTGATCCAGCGACCGAGGCTGCCGGTCCCAGGACGCCAACAGATAAAGCTGAAGCGTCCTCGTGTGAAATTGAGCAAAAGGAACTGCCTCGAAAGAGGCAACCATCAACCCTACCAGTCTCATCCCCAGACGGATGGACGGCCGAGGATTGGAAAGTAGGACCCGAGCCAACTCCTGAATCAGATGAATTTTGGACTGGGGGAGAAACACTCTGTTGAAGAGAGTCCAACTGCATCCCCAGAAAGGACACCACCCTGGCCGGAGCAAGGGAGGACTTGGGGAAGTTGATCACCCAACCAAAGCTTTCCAGCGTGGAGACCACCATCCTGGTGTCTGTCTCCGATTGAGCGACAGAGCCATGATGAGAAGGTCGTCCAAATAAGGTACGACACGAATGCCCCGAGATCTGAAAATGGCCATGACCCCTGCCAGCACCTTGGTGAACACTCTTGGAGCTGAGGTAAGGCCAAAGTAAAGTGCCACGAATTGATAATGCTGATTTTCCATCACGAATCGAAGAAAACGTTGATGAGCGTGGCAGATGGGAACATGAAGATAAGCATCCTTGATGTCTATGGACGTCATGAAGTCCCCCTGCCGAAGGGAACCGACGGCCGTACGCAAGGTTTCCATACGAAACTTCCGAAAACGGATGAACCTGTTGAGTAATTTCAGGTCCAGGACGGGACGAACTGACCCGTCTTTCTTGGGGACTGCGAAAATATTGGAATAAAAACTGAGGCCCATCTCTAAGCGCGGAACCGGCCGGATGACCATCTCTAACAGATTCTTTACCAACGCCAGGAGCCCCTGTGCGGCCAAAGGATCGATGGGCACCCGAGACCGAAAGAACCGTGAAGGAGGGCGAGAGTCGAATTCCAGCTTGTAACCGGACGACACTACCTCCCGGATCCATCTGTCCGGAATCTCCTGGTCCCAAACCCGGGAGAAGAGTCGTAATAGTCCCCCCACCCGCACGGGTGAAGGCAGCCCCTTATTGCTGAGCGGGCTTACCGGCAGGCTTGGGCTTGGTGCCCCAGGACTGAGCGGGACGGCCACGGGCCCTCCCCCGAGTCCAACCTGCACCTCTGGTAGCAGGAAAGGAAGCCCCCCTACCCGCTCTGAATCCCCGAAATGAAGGCCTACCAGAACTTGCCCCCCTAAAGGGATGACGAGGCCTCTTGCGTTGCGGCATTTTACCACCTTTTGCGACTGAATCAATTTTTTCACCAAACAGTCGCAAGCCCAAAAAGGGGAGAGCTGTGAGCACCTTTTTAGAAGCTGAGTCCGCCGACCACTGACGCAGCCACACTGACCGACGAATAGCCACCAGCATTGCAGCTGTCTTGCTATTCATAGCCAGCGCATCGTCCTGAGCGGATAGAACATAGGAAACAAAAGACTCACACTGCTTGAGAGCAGTAAACTCTTTACAAGTGGGATCGAGATCCACACACAGCTCCTGAATTACAGACCTAACCGCCAATAGAAGAAGCGCCGAAGCACACACCGGGCGCATCGTTGACCCAGCATAAACAAAACCATGGCGAGCGTACTGGTCAATCCGACGATCCTCCCCATCCTTAGGGGCAGTGGTCTCAGCAGACTGCACCATAGCCGTGCTGGAGAGCCTTAGCACAGGGGTATCGACGTCAGGAGGGACGGCCCAAAGCTTCACCAATTCTGGCGGAAAAGGATAACGCTTTTCCCAACTGGAAGGGATTCCAGTTAACCGCGTGGGATGTTCCCATTCCTTAAGCACCACCCTCTCAAAGTGATGTTGTCTGGGAAAAACCCAACAGGCTGAGGCTCTTTAAACAACTGACCCTTTGGCAGGGTGACAGCCTCAGGCAGATCTAAATTCAAAATTTCAAACATTTAAGCCAGAATGGAGGGGGTGTCAAAGGAAACCACCGCCGACAAATCGCCAATAGCATCAGCCTCAAGCTGATCTGCAGGCTCATCTGACTCCAGCAGGAATTCTCCCTCCTCGTCCATCGGACCATTCCACAGGCTCACATACCTCATCCTGTGAAGCCGGAGGTATCGGAGTCAGGTGCTTTCGTTTTGCAGTGGCTTTTGACCCTGCTTTAACGGACACTATTTCCTCGAGGCTGGCCAACCGTGCCGCCACCTCGGATTGCGAATCCCCACTCTTCACAGTGTCATGCGGGGTCCGGAACAGGGAGGGAGAGGTAGGAGATGATGGAAGTTGCGACGGGTCAGCAGCCGGAGCAACGGACTGACGCGCAATACTCTGCTTTGCACAAGGAATGCATACAAAGACATCATCAGCTGGGAGCGGAGTCCCACATCCTGCGCACACCCTAGTTGGCCCAGAAGAACCATTTCCGGTAATATCGGAAGCCTCCATATGGTGATTTATGGTATTCGCAAATTTTTGGGTTTATGGCATAAGCCACCCGGGATGCCCCCTTATTGTAAATGTCCCGAAGGGAGGATTTAATTTATAATGAAGATCCCCTTAATATATATATTATATATATATATATATATATATATATATATTTATGTCCCAATTTTTTTTTTTTTTTTTAAAGGACTAGCCAAGTAATATAGAACCGGGAGGCCGCTTTATTCAGGGATTCCCAGGATCTGTAGGGGAAGAAAACCAACAGTCAGACCCCCAGACAACATGTGGCAACATGCAACAATACTTATGCACAGCAACAAAGTGCTTTTAAGTAAGCAAAGGAAAAACTTTGCCCTCGATTTAATCCATAATAAAAAACATCATCTTAAATATTTTCCCCCTTTTATCTTATAAAATTATAATTATTATAACCTTTTAATAAACACTAGACGGCCCCACACAAAGTGAGGCCGCTTACCTGAGCAATGATCAGAAAGCAGCAGCAGCATGAACGAAAAACGCAGCAGCAGCAGCAATAGGAGGCCAAAAGTAAACAGACCCATGTGTGGCAGCGAGCCCCCCCCCCCCCCACGTGTCTTCCTTTAAGGCAGGAAGGAAGGAAGTGCGGCTGGGGCCGGCCGCATGACGCTGCCACGCCCCCGTTCCCACGTCACCGGGCCCGCCCCCTTCAAGCCCGAACAGTGCGGCCAATGCATCAAGGGATTACTTCCAGATGAGCCACTACAACAGGCAACCACAGCAAAGGAAGGGGGAGGGGTGGAATAGCAGCGCAGTCCAGGCTAAACACGCGGCCGAACAAAGAGGAGACCAGGGGGGAGGGGAGCTGTGACCCACACAGGCTCAGGCCGCTATTAAGCCAGCCTGCCACAGCGCAGCCCACCCCGGCCGCCCAATGAAGCTGACCCAAAATCTGGCCATGTCGGCCAGCAGTTGCTTAAAAAGACCTGCCCGAGGGTGTGGCTTCGGGATGCTAGAGTGAGGAGGCACGAGGCATAGCTCCTGAGTGACCCAGGCGTTTTACAGTAGATATTTTGACCCACAATTAACCTTGAACCCCCTCATGAGAGGCAACAAGAAGAGGAAGACTGGGGGCAGCGCCAGAGACCCCCCAAAAGCTGCAATCGGCGCCTTTTTCCAACCTAAAGGGAAGACAGTGACCCCAGTCAAGATGGCGCCGCTCTCATCGCCTGACAATCATGCTGCGGCAGAGGAGAGACAGCATGTCATGACGACCAGCCGGCCCCGAGACACTGTCGGCCCCAGGGGAGAGGAGCGACTCACCGCAAGTCCGCAGGCAAGATCTGCCCTCGATGAGCTAGAGGAGGTGAGCCCGGTCCCCGCTGTGTCACAGGCGGCGGAGGGTGAAGGCCCGCGAGAGAAGCCCGGAGTCTGCGGGGAACAGCGGAGAACTGACAGCTGGCAGCCGACGCGAGGTCACGCTGCCGAGGACTGTTGTATCCAGGGCACAGAAGGTTCTGTCAGAGGCGGCGGCGGACCGAGGGTGAGCGTCGGGAGCCGGGGGGGGAGGCAGATGGGCTGGGGCGACGAAACAGCCGGGCCCCCAGCTACAATGTCACACCAGGCTGCGTCCCTCAGTAGCTCCGCGGCTGCAGATGGCAATAACAGCTCTGCTGACAGCTTCCCCTGCAGTCTGTCCCCAGCTCACCTTAGCCCTATGCCACACACAGAAGCTATGGAGAAGAGTGGAGAAGACAGCCTCCCTGCTGGGGGACCACCATATCACATCTCCCCGATTGTGGGGGAACCCCCGGCTCTCACGGATTTGCTCAGGAGGGATGTAGAGAGGGAATCGGCCCCTGCCCTCAAGGTGGTGCGGGCTTTGGTGCACGCTGCCCCGGACCCCTCCTGTCTACCATCGGGGTCCGCGGGAGGTCGCTTGGGGACACTGGATCTTGAATGGTCCTCCGGTTCAAATGAGAGCCCAGGCTGTAACATTCTGCTTGGCCGGGGGATTGAACCCGGTCCCTGCTCCTGGGATCAGGGGGGGCCCGAATGTGTGAGCGCCCGCTTGGCCAGCCCCTCACCGAGTTCTCTCATGTCGCATGACTCCGGAGACCGGATGCCCCCGGATCCGCCTATTGACCCTAACATCCAGACCATCCTTCAATATCTACCGACTAAAACAGAGCTTAAAGCAGATTTGGAAGCGGTGGCGATCAGGATTGAGAGGGCGTTACGCCGGGAGATTGAAGATATTCAACAGAAATCCTCCGCGCTGGAAACAAAGGTTGCCGCCCTCGACGACTCCCGAGCAGACCACGAGACGCGTTTGGCAAACCTGGAGAGATCGCAAGAGGCACACCAACAACAGATAAACGAGATTTGGTTACAAGTAGATGACCACGAAAACAGAAATAGGCGCAACAACCTTAAGATTCGTGGTATTCCCGAGTCCGTGAAATCCGAGGCTCTGCGTTCATCGGCTACAGAACTGTTCAATTCCTTGCTGGAGCGCCCGCAGGGCTCTGAACTGGTCATAGATCGAATCCACAGGGTATCTGGGCGCCCGGCGGGTGACCCTCAGGCTCCCAGAGACGTATTATGCAGAATTCATTTTTTCACAGTCAAGGAGGACATCCTCCGACGGGCCTGGGAGAGAGGTGGATTTAATTGGAGAGGTTCACAGATCACAATCCTACCAGATGTTTCCCGCCGTACCCTCCAGATGAGACGGATCCTGAGACCACTCCTTGATAAGCTGCGGGAGGTGGGGGCCTCCTACAAGTGGGGACACCCATTTCATCTTATAATCCGGAAGGACAATTCCACTTTTGCCCTACGTAACAAGACGGACCTGCCGAACATGTTCGAGTTCCTGGGAATGGAGCCGTTCCTGATACCGGACTGGCTTGATCTTGATCGCTCTCCCCCGCTCCCACAGAGAGTCCCCAGACGGCCTCGATGGATCCGAGAGCGGGGGGGGGGGGCGGGCCCCGGAGGAATCCGGTTCATTAGATTACCCTTGGACGCCGCTTCTCATGCTCTTGTGCCCCTTCTGGGCTCCTCACTGAGCGGCTCTTAGAGGCCGCTGTGCGTCCACGGTTCGTTGTCGGAGATGAGGAGTCCTGACGGGGCAGGAAACTTCCTAAGTGGACTTGCTATTGGTCTATAGGTTATACCCAGGTTCCTGGCCCTGGGGTGGACGGAGATCCGTTCATCCCACTTTGTTTTCCCTGGCCGGGGACTGGGGGATTACGGAGCTGGATGAGTAGTTTGGGGAGGGTGGATTGTCCACACCGATTGTTGACGTTTATCCGTCATCCTAGTGTTAAAGTGTGGGTTTGTTAATTTACTGTTGGTTAGTTTAGTTAAGAGAATATATAGGTGCTGACGTGGGGGTCGGTTCTTGCACTATGTAGATATTCGTCCGGCTAAAAAGATAACCATCTATCGGCCTAGACGACTAGCGTATGGTTGGAAATTCACTTACGGTTCAGTGTTGGGTTACTGGAAGGTCCTCTGGTGTCGCAAGGTCACTTCCCCCAATAGAGTGCCGCGTCATCCTGTAGGGTTTAGGCCTGTCAGGATCCGCAAGGCAAAGGGGTTTAGCCCCTGTTAGTTTAATTGCCCCCCCCCTATAGGGAGGCTTCCTAAAGTTCTCAAACATTTCTAAGGTTTAGGTCTCACCCGACATAGACCGGGGAGACAATTTACTCAACGTCTTTCCTACTATCTTTTTCCCTTCTCTCTCTTTCCATTTCCCTCTTCTCTTATCTCTCATCTTTCTCTTTGAAGAAAAGCCAGGCCCGACCTAGGCCCCGGAGCACCTGGTCCAGTAGTATCGCTCGGGGCACCGCCGTCTCGAACGGCTGAGTGTTTGCCCCACCCACCTCTAGCCCCCCATGACCGATTTAAAAATATGCACGTTTAACGCTAAGGGGCTCAATGTACCCGAGAAAAGGGCAAAAATTTTATATGGCTTCCACAAGGAACGAGTGGACATAGTTATGCTCCAAGAAACACATTTCTGCCAAGGGAAGATCCCAGAGATCAAAAACAAGTACTACGACAGGTGGTTCCACAGCCCCAACCCAGAAAATAAATCTAAGGGAGTATCTATCGCTGTACATAAGGGCGTTCCCCTGGAGCAATTGGAGATTGAGACTGACCCGAGGGGTAGATTCCTATTCCTTAAATTTGTGTTGTGTGAGGCCAGATACACCCTGGCCAATCTGTACCTGCCAAATCAGGGGCAGGTGGAGGCGGGCTTGGGGATGTTGAGAACACTGGAGGAGTTTGTTGAGGGTACTCTAATCCTGGGGGGAGATTTTAATATAGCTTTGGATCCAAGGGTGGATTCGTCCCAGGGTAGATCTGCAATCCCCCACGCTAAACTTAACAGAATTCGCAAGGCCCTCCAATCCCTTCAGGTGGTAGACGCCTGGAGAGTACTACACGGGGGGAAGAGAGATTACACCTTTTTCTCCCACACTCACAACTCATATAGTAGATTGGACTATTTGTTCCTTAGTCATCACGCTCTTGCTCGGGACCCGACAACGTCAATTGGGCAGATACTTTGGTCTGATCATGCGCCCGTTTTCCTGACCCTTCCGATCCTTAACGCGACCCCAAGGCAGTGCACGTGGCGCCTCAATGACAATTTATTAAAAGACAAGGCTTGTTTGGCTGAAGCCAAGGCCACTGTGAACGGTTTTCTTCTAGACCACTGTAGTGACAGCACTTCGCTGCCAATGCAGTGGGAGGCGCTTAAGTGTGTGCTGAGGGGGATTTTTATTAAACATGGAGCTAGGCTCAAGAGGGAACGGACGCAGCAGATCAGGGTCACTCTGGATCGAATAGGGGAACTTGAAAGCAAACACAAGGCCTCCTCTGGACACGCAGAGCTGAGAGAACTGCTGGAGGCCAGGCAAAAGCTAAAAGGCCTTTATGACCAGTGTTACCTCAGATTTCGGGACAGAGGTAAGGCTTACTTCTATGAGCACTCAGATAAATGTGGAAGGTTGTTAGCCCGGTCTCTCCATCCAAGGCAGGGATGCACGTATATCCCCAGCATTAAAACAGTGGGAGGGAAGGAGGTTCACAAAACCCCTCTGATCGCTGATGTTTTTCAGACCTTCTATTCAGAACTTTATAATATCAAAAGACCGGCCGGGTGTGGGACGCGCCAGGACTCAGTCGCCTCTATTGACGAATATATTGAGGAAACTGCCTTACCAGTCATACCCCGGGAGGAGAGTGAGGCCCTGGAAGATCCCATCAGACTAGAGGAAGTGGCGGACGCCATAGGCAAGACCCCCGTTGGAAAAAGCCCGGGCCCAGATGGGTTCACCCCTCGGTTTTATAGAGTCATGGGGCCCCTGGTCACCCCTTTTCTAATGAAAGTGTTTAACTCAGTCTCTAGTAATGCCCCTTTCCCGAGACAGGCCCTAGAAGCGCACATCGCAGTTATCCCGAAGCCAGGTAAAGACGGATCCTTACCCGGGAACTATAGACCAATATCGCTAATCAACATTGATGTTAAATTGTACGCCAAAATTATCGCTAACAGGATACAACCTCTGCTTCCCTCACTAGTTAATTTGGATCAGGTGGGGTTCATCACGGGAAGGGAGGCTAGAGACAATGTTATTAAGACTGTTTCCCTGATGCACTATGCCCAGTCCCGGGGGATACCTGCTTGCTTATTAGCGGTTGATGCTGAAAAAGCATTTGACAGGGTTCACTGGGGGTTTCTAAAGGCCACTCTGACTCAAGTGGGACTGGGCCCAGTGATGGTAGAGAGAATTATGGCCCTGTATCAGGACCCCACGGCTAGGGTCAAAATTAATGGTGCATTATCGGAGACGTTCCAAATCAGAAATGGAACACGACAGGGGTGCCCCTTGTCCCCTCTATTATATGTGCTAGTAATGGAGCATCTCGCTAATGCACTTAGGGCCAACACTTCGATTAAGGGGTTAACCAGCGGGGAGGGGGAATATAAGCTCTCACTTTTTGCCGACGACTTGCTTCTGTATATCACCTCCCCCCATACATCCCTACCTTCTATTATGGCGGAATTCGACCGCTTCAGTAGCTTGAGTAATTTCAAAGTAAACTTGTCTAAAACAGAGGTGTTGAATATTTCTTTGGAAGCACAGACTCGGCAATTATTGGAAGCGAATTTTCCTTTCAAGTGGCAGAAGGAGGCAATCACATACCTGGGGGTCAAGATACCTACAGAGCTAGGGAAGTTGTATAGACTTAACTACGCCCCGCTCCTGAATACCACATTGAGTAACCTTCTAGCTTACGGGAAGGGGAAGCACTCATGGTTGGGGCGAATCAACATCTTAAAGATGGATATCCTCCCCCGCTTCCTGTATGTGTTCCAGGCCCTGCCGATTATTCCGGAGCGAGGGTTCTTTAAATCAATAAAAGAGGCCTTCTTTAAGTTTATATGGGGTAACAAGAAACCCAGGATTAGAAGAGCTACCCTGTGTAGACCCAGGGCCGAGGGAGGACTGGGGGTCCCGGATCTTAAGGTGTACCATGCGGCGGCGGTCCTGGTGCGCCTCACTGACTGGTTCCACCATAAGGATAGTAAGCGATGGATCGCTCTTGAACAGGACATCTCTCCACTTGGGTTGACGGCCTTGCCTTGGGTGGAGCCATCCCACCGCCCCAGGAGACAGGAGCTCCCGTTTCTGGTGGGACCCCTGCTGACCCTGTGGGACAAGCTTATAAAAAAAGACATCATATCACACAGACCGGGTCCCCTTACCCCCCTATTCGATAACCCGGCATTCCCTGCTGGAATGCGCACTCCTGCTTTCCTTGTGTGGAGCGCTTCTCAGGATCCAAGACTGGGTGATGTGATCTCTGGGTCTGGGGTCCCCGCTCTTACAGACCTGAGGGAGCTTAGCGGGGGAGGGGGCCTATCATGGTTCCTGCATGCTCAGCTAGTGGCCTTTGTTAAATCATTCTCCCCTGGGTCAATCTTGTCTCGCCCCCTTACAACGTTTGAGAGGATGCTTAGGGACCCAACCCCCCCCACACATACAGTTTCTAGGTTATACAAGATCCTCCAGGAGGGAGGAGAGGAGGAGGAGCTGCCCCATTTCTGTAGGAGGTGGGAGGGGGAGCTGGGTCAATCATTCGAGGCCGACGAATGGGGGAAATCTTTTGCTTTGACACACAAATTCTCTATGGCGTGCAGAGCTCAGGAGAAAAACTACAAAATTTTGTCCAGATGGTACAGGTGTCCAGCGGACTTGATTAAGTTTGGTGGATCGGAATCCGGGGAGTGTTGGAGATGCAATAATGCCCCCGGGACCCTTACCCATATTTGGTGGGAGTGCCCGGCGGTCAACACTTTCTGGGAGAGGATACTGGGGATCTACAAACTCTTGACGCTTGAGAGCATACCTAATCACCCTAAGGTGACTCTATTGTCTATGATCCCGGGATCGGTCGCCGCGGGCGGCAGGGGTTTACTGAGACACCTCCTTACAGCGGCCAGGGTGGTGATCCCTCGTCACTGGCGGTCTAATACCACCCCCTCCCTGCTGGAATGGTATGGAGAAGTGGAGAACATAAGGAGGATGGAAGATCTGGTGTCAGAAAAAATGGATGGCGCAACAGAGAGGTACCTAGGTACGTGGTCGGTTTGGGAGGTCGCTAAGGAATCCCTGGACTTTCAGAGCCTCTTAAAGAATGCTTAGGGGTGGGTGTATGAGAGCCGGGACGAGACAAGTGGAGGTGGGCCTAGGTGACGTGACAGTGGTTGTGTTGGGGTCGTGGATCAACTTTTCTTCCTTCTCTTTCTTTCCTCTCTTTCCTCCTCTTTTTCCCTCCCCCTTTCTCACATATTTCTGTTTTTCTTTCTCTCGGGCAGACCGTCTACCCTCCTTCTCTCCGGTAGACGGACAGGGCTTCTGGAGCAGTGTTTGACCATGGGTAACCTATAAGGGACACATGAGGGAGGGTGGGGGTCCGGATCTCTCCTACCGGCGTCAAGTTTTGCATTAGCGATCGTTGGAAACCTAGTTTGGACGACCCGGCTGGGGAGGCTCGCCCCACCCTACAGGTATCAAATAGCATCCTGCTGGCTTATGACCCGTGAATCATTGATGTAGAGCATAGTTGTAACGTATATCCTTTAATAATTGCTGTCATGCTCGCCCGTTCTGCATTCCTTTTCCTGTATGTATTGCTTTGTATGTACTTGCTTGTTAACATTCAATAAAATCATATTGCACAAAAAAAAAAAAAAAGACCTGCCCGAGGATAGCTCTATGAGGAGGATTAGTCAGGCCAAATGCACTGACGGGAGAGTCAGGGGCTAAGGGGACCCTCGGGACAGGGGCATCCCATTTCCGGATCACCATGCCGGATAGCCGCATTGCCCCCAAAACAGGGGGTCGAGCGGAGGAGATAAGCTCCTAGGCACCTATAGTGCCGTCTACCAATTGCCCAGTGAGCAGCCTAGGCTGGGAGGCTTCCATTCCACCATAAAGGTACAAAATCAAAAACCGGGCAGAAATAGACCAAAAGGGGGTGCCGGGGTAAGACCCCGGCTACCTGTAAGCAGACTTCAATCTTCTGTCTTGTCGTCAAGCAGAGAGAAAAACACTGGTGATAAATGGGAGGTACCAGGTATATATAGGCCGGAAGGGGGCTCATTACAAGACTTCCTCTCTGCACAGCGTCACCTGGCGGTGAGTTAACCCAATCGTGAAGAATATTAAAGGTGAAGCGGGGTGTGTGGCACACCAAGAATAAAAATACAATTCTGTGATTCTCACCTGTAGAATAGTTTTCTCTTCTACATCCACTCAAGGCAGTCGATCTTCAGTAACTAATGCGTTAACTGCGCGGCTCCTCGCAGCCTTTATACTTCCGGCTGTACTTCCACAAACCTAATCCTATCCTAAGCATAGATATAGTATCCTAGCAGACAGGAAGGGTCTGACAGCCTAAAGTGGATGTAGAAGAGAAAACAATTCTACAGGTGAGAATCACAGAATTGTATATTCTCTCCAAATCCACTCCAGGCCGTCAGCATTCAGTGACAAATGGGACCACCAAAAGCAGTGTCCTTACTTCATGGTGGGATCCCAAGTATCAAGCTATTTTAACCTGTAGCTTACTGCTGTCTGTAATAAATTCCTACCAAAAGCGGCACTTGCTGAGCCTCGGACATCTACCTTATAAAATTTGCAAAATAAGGACTTAGGACAAAGTAGCAGCATTGCTTACTCACTGAAGCCTGGTGCCGAAAAGCCCAGGAAGTTCCAATAGATCGTGTAGAAAGCAGTAAACCAAAAAGGGGTATTCTTCCCCTTGGAGATATAGGCCCTTATCACTTCCTGTCTTAACATTAGGCTGGCAAAAAAAAAACCTCCGAGGCCCTACGTTATAAATAAGGGAGTCTGACTTCCGGAAGGCATGTGTAGCAGAGAAAAAATATTTAGTGCTCTCCCTACATCTAGAGAATGAAGGACCTTCTGGCTAACTAAAGGATGACATAAGGAGGGCCTAAAAACACTATTAGATGAAAAAAGGGGAACCATCCTAAGAAGGAAATCCTGCTTAAAACAGAGTTGCATAAGGACAAGACGCCATCTTCTAATAAGGAGGCTTAACAGGAAAAAAAAAAAAAAAAAAAAAAAAGATGACTTAAATGTCCTAAATGAATGCTGAAGGCCTGGAGTGGATTGGGAGAGAAATTTCCATCTTCAAAAGCGCTCAAAGTGGACTAAACACCAGGATGTTGTCTATCCCAGGTTTTGGTCCTTGCCCCCAGGGCACCCCGATTCAGGATGCCCTGCCGTGTGAAACCCCCAGGTCGCCCAGTAAATTGTCATCCTATCAGCGGCTGAGTTTCCTGGCTAAAGGCATAGCCGACGACTAAGGGGGAAAGCAAGTTTTACAGAGGACTCAGGGGTTTCACACACCGAAGCATCTCAAATCTGGACGCTCGGGGTGGGGGGTGACCAGGTAGCCCTGGACTCCAGGGCCACTTTTAAACCACTTTAATAGCAAATGCCAATTATGGCTGTCAGGTGAAAATAAAGTGCAGTGCTTACCTAAACGTTCCTTTTTCTTGCATGCCTGACACTTTCAGCATGCAGTAAGAAATGGCACATAGGACAGGCTTCAGATGATATTTGTCTGGACTGTACCTTTAAACCCAGAGGCATATTTGATTCCCTATATATAATATCCTGATTTGTGGATGTAACCAAAAGAGTAACAGCTGTGTACATAAATATACCAGAAAGCTCAAAGTGCCATTCAAAACATACCATGTGTGACTGAACTCCGATTTGTTACTTTGCATTGTATAAAGCCACAACGCAAAATATATCAGGCTTTATTATACAGATTAAATGAACTTCAGGACAAGGTCACACTGCTTCAAGTTCAAGGGGATTTCGATGGATTTTCTTGCCATAAGCATGATAAATCATTACTTTAAACAGTAAGAAAAACTACTTGCATATTACATCTTGAATTTTACATTTTTTGGATCAGGCTCATTTTAGATGTATGGCAAGTTTTGAGTGGTTATTGGAAAGAACCAGTAAGATAATACTAGATTGCTCAATGCCTAGATGATCTTCGACTGGAAAATACTTATCTTAAGAGACCCCATTACAATTTTCATTACAGAGCACATTGGGGTACATAGCAAACCATTTAGGTTTTCCTCCCCACCTATCAAAAAGTTGTCACTAGAACTTTAAGTGCTGCCCCCAAGTATAGCCACGAAGAGGCACTACCTTTCAACAGCACCTCGAGCACAACCTGGTCTCAGAATGCCATTAGGCCAGTTGTGTGCTCAGGACCATAATCAGTCTTCGTTTCCACACAGCTGCCCATCAATGAGGGAAGGGATTCTCTATCAGAGAAGTGTGACTGAGGTGTAGAGTAGTCTGTTTTTGTTACCTTTTCTTGGATTCCCAATCACCCCTCCCAGGTGTGTTTTGCAGCTGAGTCTACAGCCACCCTACATTTAACCCTTTAAACGCCAGCCACGTAAATTTTACGTGGCTGCCTCTCCAACAGTTAAACGCCAGCCACGTAAAATTTACGTGCCTGACTTTCCCCAGTAAAAAAAAAAAAAAAGTAAAAATAAAAGACACTTACCTGACCCCTCGTTCGATCCGGTCGGGTCTCCTCTTCAGCCAGAGGGGCTCCGATCGCCCATCGGGGCTCCTCCGGCTGCAGGGGAGGGCCCGGAACAGGGTGCCCCCCCCCCCCCCCGTTTCAGCAGCCGCCCGGTTTACTGTAAAAAAAAAAACAAAAAAAAAAAAAAAAACAGTCACCTACCTTTGTCCCCGCCGGCTCCCGCAGGCTCTCCTCTTCACGGGGGGGGGCTCCGATCCCCCCCCCCGCTCTTCTGTCTTCTGGAGGGGGCATAACAGCCCTCCTCCCTTGCCTCTTCCGATGGCGGCCGCCATCTTGGTGACGTCACGGGGCGGGGCCAGATGACGTCACCGCCGGGTGTCATCGGGGCACCCGGCAGTTCGTTTCTCAGATGCCGGTGACGGCTGGGCGGGGAAGGCGGGAGGTAGGCGATCCTCCGATCGCCTGCCTCCCCCCTTCTCTGCCCAGCCGTCACTGACAGCAGATCGCCGCGGGACACAGAAGATGAAGATCGGAGGTGAGTAAAGTAAAAGTTTTTTTTTTTTTTTTAATAAACTTTTTTAAAAAACGTGTCTTGTCTTTTTTTACCATTTAACCCTTTGTGAACTGGTAAGGGGTCCATGTGACCCCTTATACCAGTTCACAAGGCTGGGGAGATGGCAAGCCACCTGCGCTAGCGGGTGGCTTGCCATTAACCCCTGGCACCCCCATTACCTGCCTCCCCAAAGGCCAGGGGGGGGCAGAAGAGCCCGGGCCCACACGGGCTATGTGGGCTCGTAGGCTGCAGGGTGGGGGGGCCACATAAGCTGGCCCCCCCACTCTGTGCCTACAAGCCCCCATAGCTGGTCCCGGGCTGGTTACTGTGGGTAAGGGGGACCCCACGTCAATTTTTTTTTTGATTTTTAAGGGTTTTTAACCCTTAAAAATCAAAAAAAAAATGGGGTCCACCCCCCCTGGGAGGGGGGACCCTATGTCATTTTTTTTTTTTTGATTAACCCTTTGTGTTCTGTCATCCAGCAGCTATAAAAGGCTTCTAGCAAGTGAGCAGAAGCCAGTGATCGCCGAGGGACAGAGTGCTCCAGGATGGATGGGAGGTGAGTACAGTGTAAAAAAAAAAAAAAAAAAATTAATAAAATATTTTTTCTCTTTTGTGTGTCTGTGTCATTTTTTACTTTTAACCTCTTGTGAACTGGTAAGGGGTCCATGACCCCTATACCAGTTCACAAGGCTGGGGGGATGGCAAGCCACCTGCGCTAGCGGGTGGCTTGCCATTAACCCCCGGCACCCCCATTACCTGCCTCCCCAAAGGCCAGGGGGGGGCAGAAGAGCCCGGGCCCACATGGGCTATGTGGGCTCGTAGGCTGCAGGGTGGGGGGGCCACAAAAGCTGGCCCCCCCACTCTGTGCCTACAAGCCCCCATAGCTGGTCCCGGGTTGGTTACTGTGGGTAAGGGGGACCCCACGTCATTTTTTTTTTTGATTTTTAAGGGTTTTTAACCCTTAAAAATCAAAAAAAAAAAAATGGGGTCTCCCTCCCCTGGGAGGGGGGACCCTATGTCATTTTTTTTCTCGATTTAACCCTTTGTAGTGTGGATGGTTTTTGTGTTTTTTTTTGTGAATGTTATAAAATACTTGTTTCAGTTAGGGGGGGTCTCCTGGGCAGGAACGGGGGGCTACCGATAAATATGTGGTACCGTTCTAATCGGTAGAAATGGGGCTTTCACATGCAATATGATTTTCCTTAATAAAATACATTTTTTATTTAAAATAAAGGAGTCAATTTTCTAAAAAAAAAATTTTATTTATTTATTTTTTTTTTCACTTAATAATATTGTAAAAAAAAAAAAAAAAAAAAATTACAAACAAGACATTTCATGTTAAAGTCTAAACTCTGCTGCAAAAAAAAAAATATATAATTTTTCTGAAAGTTCCAGCAAAAATGGCGCAAAACATGTCGCAAAACATGACGCAAAATGGGGAAAAATGGCCTGTCAACAGAGGGTGACAAAATCTCAAGTAGGCTGGCGATTAAAAAGGTTAATAGTACCTATGCATGTTGGGTATTGTTCTGTTCGGGGGACCTTGCGCTTTCAGACTTAGCTTGTTTTTTCTGGTTTGCATATTTATATTTTAGGAAAAGGTGTTTTTTATTCAGCTTTTTTATACATTTTTTAGGGAAACCCTGCGCAACCAAAGAATTCTTTGAGGAATTAATTCCAGAAAGATGAGCCCACTACAGCAAGCTGGGTACCCTTAGAAAGCTTAACGTGTGTACTTTCAGGGAATATATGGTTTATGGGGGATATTCCAAATGTAAAGGGTTGTTTTGGTTGAAAAATCGCAAGGTGCGCACTTTGTCTGCAGAGCTGAAATTTTCAAGTAAAATTACCGTTACGCACATGCTTTACTTTGGGGTGTTTGGCAACTCTTCCCTTGACAGAACCTATGCATGTTGGGTATCGTTCTGTTCGGGAGATGTTGCTTTTTCAGATTAAACTTGTTTTTTCTTGTTTGTATATAGTTTTTTTAGGAAAATGTGGCTTTGATTCTGCTTTTTTATCCTTTTTTTAGGGAAACTCTTTGCAACCAAAGATTACGTTGAGGGATTACTTCCAGAAAACTATGGCCACATCCACAAGCCTGGTACGCCTAGAAAGCCTGAGGTGTGCACTTCCAGAGAATATATAGTTTGTTGGGGGTATTTTAAATGTAAAGGGTTGTTTTTCTGGAAAAACCGCAAGGTGCGCATATTGCATAGCATAGGTTGTATTTTATCTGAAAATCTCCTAAAGCGCTGTTAGTTTGGGGGAGTCTCCTGGGCAGGAAAGGGTGTCTACCTATACATATGTGGTACCGCTGTAACCGGGAGAAATTGGGATTTCACACGCAATAAGATTTTATTGACAAACTTACATTTTTTATTCCAAAAAAAACTACAATATGTAAAAATTATTATTTTTTTTTTTTTTTGCACATATTTCACCCAAAAATATTAAGAATACACCTAACAAATGACAAACAAGACATTTCATGTTAAAGCCCAGACTATGCTGAAAAAAACAATATATCATTTTCCTGGGAAATCCCTGGAAATCCCCTCAAAAATCACAGTTGAACAAGGGGAGCGCAAAATAGTGCAAAATGGTCTGGCAACAAAGGGTGACAAAATCTCAAGGTAGGCTGGCGGTTAAAGGGTTAAGGGTGTAAAAGCAACTACCTATTTAGCACGATCCCCTGTCCTCCAGTTTTAAAAGAATATAAGTGATCATAAAACCTTTTCTCCAAGTCCCACAGAGGCCGAACCAGGAACCATATTAATGCAAAATGAAAAACAAGCACTGGCCACAGTGGACAATTATGACAGCCACTGCCAAGATTTGGGGGTGGCTCAATCAGGAAGAGAGGTGCCATGCAACCAAGACTAAAGTTTAAATCTAACTCGATGCCTGTATATAGATCCTTAAGGGGACCGTAACACCAAAAAACACAAAGGGTACTCTGCCTCCTCTCCTCCACTCCTGACCGGTCAGCTGCTTAAACCTTGTTCTGAGAATTCTCCCCAGAATTCCTTGGACCTCGGTCCTCCATACCAGTCAGTGTGCATGTCCATACATTGTAATGGAGATTGCGTGCCAGGCACTGCCTTGGAAAACAGACACAGACCCAGATCAACTCCCTTTGAGGAAATAGACAACCGGAAGGTTATATGGAAGTTTCAGAACAGTAAACCTGCATATCTTAAAAGTCTTCCATACTTTAAAATAAATCTTTCTTGTTACTTTCCCAGGGTCTTGATAACCTCCTTCGATAACCCCTTCCTCAGAAGCAAGGCGACTTCAGGGTCCACAGGGTCAAACACCACTTCTGGAGATTCGGGCAAAGCACTCGACCCTGGGACCGGCCTCCTCGGAAGCCTCCAGGGCCCCTGTATGGACCAATTTACAAGAGTTGAGAACCATGTTCTCTTGGACCATCAGGGAGCAAGAAGCAGAATAGTGCCTAGGTGACTGGCTAGTTTATTCAATACTTGGAGGTCTCTGAACTGGAGGAAACTCCTAGACCAGGATGAATGGCCAATTGCGTGCCAGAGTGTCTACCCCCAGTGCCAGATGGTAAAGATTTAGAGAGAGAGAAAAAAAAAAAAAAAAAAACTTTAGCTTGGTTTTTTTCCCAATGCAAAGAAATCCACTTTCGAATTACCTCTCTGAACACATCTTATTGAATACTTCCTGATATAGGGACCATATTGACTCCAGCAATAGAGAGTGATTTAGGAAGTCCACTACTGGGTTCAAACACCCCTTCAGATGAATGGCTGATAATGACAGCAGGTTTTGTTCTGCCCAAAGCAGAAATTCTGTTGCTGCTAACAGGAGATCTTATCCCTACTTGACGATTCAAGTAGGTCATCGTTACATAGTCCGCTCTGATCTGAACATGCTGACCTTTGATGCGAGAAGGTGAACAGGGCCTCCTTTACGGCCATCAATTCCCTCAAATTTGAGGAACAACTCAGCGCCTTGAGCTACTTTCCCTGAGAGGTAATGGTCCCGCAATGAGCTCCCTATCTTCAAGATGCGGCGTCCGTTATGATTTGGTTCCTGGAATCTCTCTACAGCAGACCGCTGACAAATCTGTCCTTGAACATCCACCATTTCAGTGACTTCTTTACTGGCTTGGGAATTTGTATCGTCTTCCAGGAGTCCCTGAAAGCTGTTCCAAAAACAAAGATGTGCAGCTGGAGATTTCTTGAGTGCAATTGGACCCAGCAACGGCTGGAAATGCCAAGGCTAGAAACCCCATACCTTTAACACCTGACGCACCGGCATTGTCTGACTGGAGCAAAAGGAACGGGATGCAGACCTTCTTTGCCTTAAATATGCCAACGGTTCGGCTACAACCTAGGTAAAAAGTCTGGGAATTGATGCTAGGCTAAAAGGAAGACAAATTGGAAAGTCTGGTTCTCCATCCTCAAAGTACTGACCAGGTCGTCAGCCATAGGGGCCTGTGGACCGAATTGTCAGTGCCATGTTTTGGGCCAAAAATCTGACTCAGCCATCGCATCTGACAAACAAGGCTGCCGAGAAAATGGGCAAAGCCGTCATGATCTCTTCCATATCAGCCCGTTTCTCTAAACCTGTCTTAAGCTGCTGGAGCCAGTAATTCAAATTTCTTGAAACACAAGTGGAGGCTAGAATCAGCTTAAGGGAAGAGGATTCAGCCTGCCAGACTCTAAATAAAAAATTCAGCTTTTTATCTAAAGGATATTTAAGCATACCGAAATCCAGATCTACCCCCTTGGAAACTTTAGAAAAAGGTGCATCTGACTTAGGGCACTTTTTCCCAAAACAAGTTGCTCCAATTCAGCATTAGAAATCATTACAGAACGCAACATATTCTAAGCATACAGTACGTCCTGCTCCAATATAATACTTACACGTGGGTAATCCTCCGCCAGAGGGCGCTGTTCACTGCAGACATGCAAAAACAGGCTCCTCCCGGCCCTTCATATACCCAGGGACCTCCCACAAATCGCCAGATTTCTCTGCAGTGCTGACTGCGAAGACATGAAGTATCAACTCTCTCGCAGGTGAGCGGGGCTATTACAGCCTGTGGCCCTGCGAGACTATTTCCACCCGTCCTCTTCGATAAAGATGTGCCTCCCAGCCTGGGCTACGCTGCGCTGGTCGGGTGAAGGTAGGCAGCACCTTGTGTGCTCATGGAGCTACGCTCCACCGCAATCCCCCACCATAGGGTAGGCGGTTAGGTTGATGGTGAGCCTCCATTACATGCCCCTCCCGCATTGTTGCCCGTGCCCTTCATAGCGATAATCCCTGGGTGCAGGTCCGCTCCTCCCTCGCTTCCTCCCGTAGCTCGGGGGAAAAAAGAAGAGGGGGTATGTGTTGGCAGTCCCAGTGTAATGTTAACACGTTATGGCCGTTGATCTTTTATTTAAACTTGGGTGTCAGTGCCGCACTCCTTGTTCCACACAAACCTTCTGGTTGCGCGTGTCCTTTCATTACTTTAGTGTGCAGCCCGGACGGCAGCATCATTCTCTAGGGTGAAAGCAATCTCCTTAATTACATTATGTATGCGTGTCCTATCCACTACTTTCATTGTCGTTGCGCTGGTTAAAGCTTCGCGCTCTTTGGGGGAGGCGGGACTCGGCATGATGCGCCCCGCGTCACAGCCAGATCAGGCCCGCCCCTCGAGGTTCGCTTGGCGCCATTTTGACGGTCTTCGCGCGCGGTTGCGATCCGCCTCCACCCTTGGTCATGTAAGTGCCCTCTTGGGCGTTTTTTTGTTCCTATGATATTTTATCCGGCTGCACATGGCACCGACAACCCCCCCCTTATCCCATTATGTCTTTCAGACGCCAGGATTTCGGTGGCTTCTCCCGGCCTGACATATATTATTGCGGGTCCTCATAACAAATTCTCCCACACTCCTAGCGGGTCTTGGGGCATCCAGGGTTGCCTATTGCATAAATCCCTGCGGGCATACTGCTCAGATAATCACCATATGGAGGCATCTCAGGATTATGTGACCGGGGTCCCTCGGGGACATGACCGGCTGTGTGTAGCGTGTGGACTCCCCCATGCCGTTGGGGATAGAGCACGGGTCTGCGGACCATGTGCCGAGCAAGCACTGGACCTGCGAGCGGCGCCTGTGGCTTCACCTCGCTCAGATATTCCCCTCTCCCCTTGCCCAGATCTCACTCCTGCTGAGTCGCAAACAAGTGGGGAGTTACAGCCTGATGTGTCTTCTAGACGGCCTACGGCTGACCAGATTGTTGCGGGGTGGTCCGACCGCTTTGGCCCTGGCAGGAAGCGGCCCTTGACGCCCCTGGCTTCTGCCTTTGTTACTGGATCGGAGGAGTTTACTTCTCCGCGTGATGATGCTCCGTCTGATGATGGAGAACTGTTCTCTGACCCAGATTCCTCTGAGGAGAGGCCGAGGGGTCATGACGATTCGGGCCCGGATGACTGGGGCCAGTTCGACATTGATGGTCTGTTGCTTAAGATCTTTAAGGCCCTGTCTATCTTGCTCCCTGGCGAGGCTCCCAAGCTGAGAGGGGAGCGTTTCCATACGGCGTCTGCGCGCTTGGAATTTCTCGAGCAGGCTCACTTCCATGCTCTTGTACTCAAGGAATGGGAATGCCCCACTAAGCTTCCAGGGATTCCAGGGGACTGGGATTGGAAATACCCTTTCCCCCCCGAGGTGGTTAATTGTTGGTCATCGCCCCCTGTGGTGGACGCACCGATCATTGGGGTCCCTAACCCCCTTCTTTACTGTCACGGCTTGTGCAGGATCGGCGCTGCGCCCGGTCTGTGCCGCGGCCATCACTGCAGTGGCCGCTAGAACCCTCATAAGAAAGATGCTTGAGCATCACCCTGAGGATCTACCCTGGGAGGTGTTTAATGCCTCCAGTTGTGACATTTTTGTTAAATTTATCCTTTTAGCTCTGGATGACACCATCAGCATGTGTGCAAGGACTTCTGCCCTAGTGGTGCCTATACGTCGCTTGCTCTGGCTGCGGCAGTGGGGTGCTGATGTGGTTGCTAAAAGAACTCTGACTGGGCTTCCCTTTAGATGGCAACGCCTGTTTGGGGCCCGTCTGGACCTCTTCGGAAAAAAGGGCAATTCACCCCATCGCAGGCGGCCGTCTCTGCCCCCTCGGAGCAGGGATACCCCCCCCCCCTCCATACCATAGTGTGAAACAAGAACCTGGGGTGCCCTTTCTAGGGGCTGGTGAAGACTCCTGTCCCAGGAGCGGCAGACAACATCCTGGGCCCTCCGGCCGCGTTAAGTCTAAATCCTTCCCCAAAACCCCCCAAGCATGATGGGACACCCTCGCCCGCCTGGGTGAGGGGATGGCTGCAGCACCTTGCTCCTATCAGGAGGCGTCTTGCCTCGTTCTGTTGGTTTCAGGAGGTAGTTCCTCCGGATGCAGGATACAGTTTGCTGGGTGGTCGTCAGGGTGCTTCTAGTCCCTGTCTTTCTTCAGGTGTTGGTGCGGGCCTTGCTTGGCTTGCTAGGTCTGGGGTCATTTGCAGGACGCCCTTAACAGACAGTGGCTTGGGCCACTACACCAGTTTGTTTCCACATTCCCCTTAAGGATGAGGCAGTCTGGCCCATTCGGACCTCCCATGGTTCGGCAATTGATATTCACAGGCAGTAATGCACGATATTCTGAGCTGGGCTACCAGCGCCCTGCACCCAGTGGGCCTCTTGCCGTCTGTGGAATTCTAAGATGCTTATTTTAGCTCCCCTGTCTCTTCGGGACACCGAGGCTCTCACTGGTTGTGTTGGAGGGCCAACACTGCTGATTGTGGCCTTGCTGTTGGGTCCCTCTCCTGCTCCCTGTGCTCGCTGAAAGGCACTGTTGGGGGGGGGGGGGGGGGGGGGGGGAATGTCCCTGATGGGATCAGGGGGCATCCGCACTAGGACCTATCTGGTCGTCCTTCTTACTTACAACCCCTGTGTCAAGCCGCGCTGGTTACTACGCTAGCGGCGTTCTCTGGGAGTTATTTGGATGGGTGCTCAGTCACCTCTATCCCTCATGGTTCCTTATCCGCTATCTCCATTCCTGGGGTTCGGTTCAGGCTTGAGCCTTCTTCCTTGGCAACAAGAGGAATCCTGGTTACGGGGGCTCTGTCCCCCTTTGCTGACATCTTACTCTCACCAGGCAGGATTGCAGCTGGTGGGCCCGTTGGTGGCATATCAGATGATGTCCCTTATATACAGAGCCTTTGGGCTCTTCGGCACAGTAGGTTATTGATCCTAGATGGGGTTCCAGCACCCCGGGAGCGAGGTCTGTGCTCATTCCCCCTTGGTACGGTGGTTCCTCTTGAGCTGATTATATTCAAGGACCCTGTCAGGGGGCACCCCCTTCTTTGCTTGCATCTTCCTGTGAACGGTCACCTTGGGTACCAAGTCTTGCAGGTTGGCGGGGGGGGGGGGGGGGGGATTTCTTCCAAAACCCCCCGTGGTTCCTAGGTAGGGTCCCTTAGAGGGTCCCATCTTACCTACTGGCTTATTAAAACAATGAGCCTTCAGTTGACTCTATACTGTTTCTCTTTTAGAACCTGTCTATTTGGGGACTCTTGGCCTGTTGGAAGACAATGGCCTGTGTTATAATTGGTCTGGAGCTTGAAGCAGGATGATCCCTCTGGAGGGCTCCTGATCCTGATCTGGGTGGGGGTCTCCGCCCCCTGCTCCTCAGTGGCATTCGCTCCAATGGATGTCTTTCAGTGGCAGGTTGTGCTATCCTGGTGTCACTCTGAGAGCCAACTAGGGTGGCTCTGTTGGGTCTCACTAATATTACAGGGGCTCTGCCCTTGTTTTTTTACTGCCCCAGAATATTCTGACTCTGGTCATGGGGGCTCAGTAAAATTATATATAGACTTTCTATTTTATAGGTCTTCTCTTCATTTACCCTGCTATGTGGGGTTCTGCGCACGATCGTGCTGATAAAGAGACCCATGAGTTTGATGGCCCCTGGGTGGCCTAGTGAACTGTGGTTCGCAGATGCTTCTGCTAAGGTCAGCTGACCTGTACGCTCTCTCAGGAGTGCGGTTCTGCCCTTGTCAGGCTCCCTCTTATGTCGTCCCAATCTACAGACTCTAGTCTGGGGCTTGACAGCTGATTCATTCACCCCTTGGAGACGGGCTTATCTTCTGGCTGACTTGGTATATGGGGGGCTAGGAGCAAGCTTCTTCAGCTTCCTCTTCATCTATTGTGGGTTATGGTGTACCCATATTGATTGGCATGAGTCTTGGTCTCTCCCCTGTTGGACGTTCTCAGTTCCTGGGGTTCTAGTGTTACAGCATAGGTTGGGGTTGGCTCCCCATCTAGGTACTCTGAAGGTTCAGGTTCTGTCCTGTCTGCCTTCCTGTAGAAGTCTGGTTCGGTCTTCCTTGTTAGGAGTTCTCTTGGGGACTGCTCAGGGGCATCTCCCAAGTAGTTCTTTGGTCCCTATTGGGGTCAATTTTCATTGTTTGCCCTGCGGATTGTTCCCTTGGAACTTATTCTGGATGCTGTCTGAGCTGTTTTGTAGTTCAAGTCGCCCCTCCGGGGGCTGTTGCTTCACTCAGACGTGTGCTTGAGAAGGTGGCTCTGCTTACTTAGCCTCGTTCATTAAAAATAATTATAATATATATATAATATATATATAAAAATATATATATATATATATATATATATATATATATATATATATATATATATATATATATATATATATATATATATATATATATACATACATACACACCATGATGTGGTGGTATTCCGCCTTACGCTGGACCCTTTTGTCCAAGGTGGTTTTCTATGATCTTTTAGTCTGCCTATGGGCCTTATTCTTAGCAATGCTGAAGTAAGGCGTCTACTTTCCCTTAACAGGTGTTGAAATTTTCCTGGTTGTTTATTGTCCCTTAGGGGGACTGATGCCCTTTGGGGTCTGCGGGCGCTTCCATATGTATGCGCCTGATCTCATTTGCTTCCAGGGCCTATGCACCCTTTGGACTCTTACTTGGATGGTTTGCCTTCTTGGTCCTGAGTAAAGATTTCGGCTTCTTGCTGATCCTCGTTAGTGAAGGGGTCAGTATCCCTGCCTGTCTGGCGGGAGATCAGTTTTCATTTCCCCGTTGGGGAGAGTTCTAAGTTTTACAGAGGCTCCTGCTGCCTTTGGGCTGGTTAGGCCGTTACACTGGCCTATTCCTTTAAGGGGGAAGAATCTCCCTCTCTCTTTTTATTCTGTTCTACTGGTGTTTGGGTAACTTTGGCCCTTCAGCACCAGGTTTTCTGTTGAATAAGCTGCTAGACTGCTACTTGTTTCTGTTCATACCTTTTCAAAGGTTTTGTTATGGGATTGACGTTAGAGCCTTTGCTCATGTCGTACTTGGTAGCAAAGTTTTGCAGGTGACAGCGCCTTTACTGTCTGCTGTGCCTTTTTTGTTGGGGATGCCACCCTGCTTTATGGACACTGCTATTGGATGTCCCACGTGTAAGTATTATATTGGAGCAGGACGTACTTTATGCTTAGAATAATACAATTCTGTGAAATACTAACCTGTAGAATTGGTGGTATACGCATACAGTACGTCCTGCTCCACCCCACCCTGGTTTTACATTTTCTGGATCCCCTGTATGGTGATTGTTATTACTATTGTTACCAGTTGGTGGTTGGTTTCTCCCGGCTTCTTTTCTCACTGCTTTTCAATACTGGGGATTTGTGGGAGGTCCCTGGGTATATGAAGGGCCGGGAGGAGCCTGTTTTTGCATGTCTGCAGTGAACAGCGCCCTCTGGCGGAGGATTACCCACGTGTAAGTATTATATTGGAGCAGGACGTACTGTATGCGTATAATACCAATTCTACAGGTGAATTTCACAGAACAGGTATTTCACAGAATTGTATTTTTTACAGCTAGCAGAACAATTCAGTAAGGATCTATGAAGATGAATATAACCATACCTGTATTTTCCTGTAAATAAAAACACTTTACAATATGAACAAGGCCATACATTATGTGCACACCGATAGGCACAAAGACTTCATGGCATGAGGCTGCCGGGTTGCTATGTGAACCTTAAACCTACCTAGCTTCTGCAGCTAGCAGCTCATCATAGTGTGAAGATCTCTGGTCATCATCCTGACGGTAGCGAATCACAGTAGCCAGACCTTTGCTCACCAGAGCTTCAGCAATATTTCTGAAAAACAAACGATAAATACACAAAGAATATTGTAAAATGAAATCTGAAGCCAACAAAACCTTTACTGTACAATGCATCATCAGCAACATTTATGAACTCCTTACAACTTAGAAACATTGATAGCAGAAGGAAACCATCTGGTCTATTTAGTCGTCCCTTTTGTGTATACTGTATGTACTCTTTACGGCTGCCATACATTAGCTTGGCTGCCAAAGCCAATAGCACTGGCTATAGAAACTCAGCAAAACCACTCTCACTTTGAGTGCCACATTTAGCACTGGAAAAATGTGAATTCTTATTCCCAAAAATAGAGATTAAAAATAAAGGATTATGTGAGTAACAACTAAAATCTCTTTAAAGTGGACAACGCCCAGGATTTTCCCTATCCTGGGTTTTGGTCCACTTCTGCAGGGCACCCCGATGGGGGGGCCATTCACAAAGGGCTGGCGCGGGTGCGAGCCCTGCTAGAGAGATGCTCGCGCATGCGCCGTTGGAACGGGGTAAGGTAAGGTTTCTGGGCGTCCTGCAGGGTTTCACACAGCAGGGCATCCCAATTTTGGATGCCCCGCGTGGAGGGATCTAATTTATAAGATTCCTGGGCTGATCCCCCCTGGGTGTTGGTCCACTTTAAAGAGTAAGTCCAAGCACTTTGTAACATTCCAATCTGTACTAAGCCCAACTAGAGTGGTGGACTGGAATTTAGGTTTAGCATAGGGGAAGGGTTTACAATAAGCTTAAACTCCCTCTTTGAATTCCATGGAAGGCACAAATCCCACATGTTTTTTTCTTGAAAACGAGCCCCTTCCGGCCTATATATATATATATATACCTGGGACCTCCCACTTCACTCCAGTGATTTAAAAAGCAGAAAGACAAGGTACCAGAAAAGCCAACGGTAACCTCAAAATAAAGAAAAGCTTCACCATATAAAGGATCCAGGATACCAAAAAGGGCGGGTGAAGCAGGGCGTGTGACACACTGACAATATCCATTTTTCAGGTGAGTACTCACAAAAAATGGTATTATTCTCAGTGTGTCACACACCCCACTTCCCCTTTAATTCTTACGATCGGGACATCCAAAAGCAGTGTCCACAAGGGATGGGTATCTGAAGGCAAAGTGAAGCATAACTTAAATGACTGCAGAACTTTGCGGCCAAACACATAATCCGCTGAGGTCCGCACATCAACCTTGTAAAAGAAAAAGTATGAACAGAAGACCAAGTAGCAGCCTTACAAACTTCTTCAACAGAAGCTTGGTGCTGAAAAGCCCAAGATGCTCCAACGGCGCGAGTAGAATGAGCAGTGATACGAAAAGGGGGAACTTTCCCCTTAGCAGAATAGGCCGCAATAATGGCCTGACGTATCCATTTGCTAATGGAAGATTTGGCCTGTGCCAAACCCTTCCTAGGCCCACAGGGCACAACAAAAAAGGCATCAGTTTTACGAAAAGGAGAAGTAATAATCAAATAGTACTTAACACAGCGTACTACATCCAAACAATGTAAAACCCTCTCCTTGTCATTCTTAGGCTTAGGACACAGGGAGGGAAGAATATCATCCTGATTCAAATGAAAAGCAGAAACAACCTTAGGAAGAAAGTCCGGTTTGAACAGAAAAACCACTTTGTCCTGACGCCTCTCAAAGTAGGGCGCCTGAATAGACAAGGCCGCCAACTCCGAGACACGCCGAACCGAAGTGATAGCTACCAATCTTCTGAGTCAGGGTAGACAAGGCAATATCTTGCAAAGGCTCAAAGGGAGGAGCCTGAAGAGCAGAAAGAACCAAATTCAAGTCCCAAACAGGGAGTAATGGTTTCCTGGGAGGCCGCACATGCGTAACCCCCTGAAAAAAGGTTTTAACTAAAGGAAGAAGCGCAAAACGCTTCTGAAAAAAGATAGATAAGGCAGAAACTTGCCCTTTCAAAGTACTCAGCTGAAGACCGGAGTCCAGCCCTGATTGTAACAACTCCAGAATCCTGGAGACCGAAAAGACCCTACAAGGCAAGGACCTAACCTCACACCAAGCGATATAGGCTTTCCAAGTCCTATTAGTAGGTGATAGAAGAAGACCTCTTTCGGGCACCGATCAGAGTCTTAATAACCGAGTCAGAAAGACCCTCCTCCTTCAGATTGAAGTCTCGGCGGCCAAGCCATCAAAACCAGCGTTGGTAAATTGGGGTAAGACAGCCGTCCCTGAGTGAGCAGATCGGGCCGAAGAGGCAGAATGAGCTGATTCACTGTCAGCCAAACGATGTCTGCGCACCATACTCGTCTTGGCCATCTTGGGGCCACGAGAATGGCGGACACCCTTTCCAGAACCAGCTTCCGTACCACCCAGCCTAGCATGGGTATCGGAGGAAACAGGTACAGAAACCCCGGGTCCCCCCAGCTCAGGGATATGGCTTCCGCCGCCAGAGGATCCTGGGAGAGCGACAAAGATCGGGAGCCTGCAATTGTGACGAAAGGAAAACAGGACCACCTCCGGTGTCCCCCACCGGAGCAGACTGCAGACTGCCAAGAGACAAGGAACATGTGCCTTCGCCCAGGTCAGGATCAGGGACACCACTCTGAGGGCACCCAGACTGCAAGTCCCTCCCTGATGATTGATGTAAGCAACCGCTGTTTGATTGTCCGAGCGAAGCTGAACCAGAAGGCCCAGACCCTGATGAGACAAAAGAGCAAGAACCAGACGGAAGGCTCTCAGCTCCAGAACAGACGGCCGAGGGTTGGAAAGAAGGACCCAAGCCAACTCCTGAATCAGACAAATTTTGGACTGAGTGAGAAAAACCCTGTGTTGACCGGAATCCGACCGCATTCCCAGAAAGGACACCACCCTGGCCGGAGCAAGGGAGGACCTGGGAAGGTTGAAAAGCTTCAGATGCAGGACGGGGCAAGCCGACCCGTCGTCCTTGGGGGCTGCGAAGAGAATGGAGTAAAAACCGAGGCCCACCTCTAAGCGCGGCACCGGCCGGATGCCCGCCATTTCCAGGAAAAACCGTGAAGGAGGGCGAGACTCGAACTCCGGTTTGTAACCGGGTGACACCACCTCCCAGATCTATGTGTCCGGAATCTCGCGGCCTTAAACCAGGGAGAAGTGTCGCAATCGTCCCCCCACCCGCACGGGTGAGGGTAGCCCCTCATTGCTGAGCGGGCTTAGCAGTAGGTTTGGGCTTGGCGCCCCAGGACTGACCGGGACGGCCACGACCTCTTTCCCGGAACCAACCTACACCCCCGGTAATGGGAAGGGAAGCCCCTCTGCCCGCTCTGGCTCCTCGAAAGGAGGGACTAAAGGAACTCGCACCCCTGAAGGAGCGACGAGGCTTCTTGAATTGATGCAACTTACCATCCTTGGTAACAGCATCCAATTTCTCGCCAAAAAGGCGTAAACCTAAGAAAGGTAGCACTGTAAGCACCCTTTTAGAGTTAAGGTCCGCCGTCCACTGGCGCAGCCATATAGACCGACGAATAGCCACCAGCAATGCCGCTGTCCTGCTACTCGTCGCAAGAGCATCGTCCTGAGCAGTCAGGACAAAAGAAACAAACGACTCACACTGCTTGAGAGAACTAAACATATCACAAGCGGGATCAAGATCTGCGTGCAGATCCCTAATAATGGATCTAACTGCCAGCAGACGAAGCGTCGAAGCACAAATTGGCCGTAGTGTCGACCCGGCACTGATAAAACCATGGCAAGCCAATTGATCAATCCGACGATCCTCACCATCCTTAATGGTAGTAGTGTCAAAAAAGTGCAACGCAGCCGAGCCAGTCAGCCCTAACACAGGGGTATCGACGTCGGGGGGGCACTGACCAAAGCTTCACCAAGTCCTCCAGAAAGGGATAACGCTTATCCCAATTAGGAGGAGTTCCAGCCAGGCGCGCGGGTTGTTCCCATTCCTTAAGGACAACCCTCTCAAAGTGCTGTTGCCTGGGAAACCCCAAACGCGGCTGGGGTACGTCAAACAACTCAGCCTTTGGCAGAGGGACCACCGCAGGCGGATCCAAGGCCAAAGCTTTAAACATTTGAGCCAAAATGGAAGGAGTGCAAGGGACACCCCCACAGCCTGATCACCAGCAGTGTCAAACAATAGCTGGTCTGCAGGCTCATCCGACTCCTCAAGGAGTTCCCCCTCCTCATCAGGGGGACAATCGGAGAAAGAAGGCTACGGCAAAGCGGAAGCACCTGAGCCACTGAAGCGGAAATTATTTTCTCAAGGTTGGCTAACCGCGCATGCACCCCGGAATGCGAATCCCCATTTTTGACAATGGGGGTCCGGAATAGGTTGGGGGGGATAGGAGATGACGGAAGTTGCGAGGAGCCAGAAGCCGGAGCAACGGACTGGCGCGCAATGTTCTACCTTGCACATGGATTGAGGAGCCCCGCTGTATGAATCCCCAGGTCGCCCCATTTTCCCTATCTCGTCCTATGGCACATGCGCAGCCCTCTTGTACAATCGGCCCGCTCAAGTCCTATGGCACATGCGCAGCCCTCGTCTAATCGGCCCGCTCGACCCTCTTCGTCCAGAAGCTCGTCTAATGCAAGCAGATCTGAGAGAGCTGGCGGCGCGTTCCCCGCTACCTTTCACAAATGCCTGGTGTGGCCCTGCTAAAGGGAAAGTGGAGATGCAGCCGCTGCTTGTACATGCGAAAGGTGAGTTTTTGGACGACCTGGGGGGTTTCACACAGCGGGGCACCCCAATCCAGGTGCTACGGCGAGGAGCGAGTTTGCCTGCCCTGGGGTCTCAGACTCCAGGGTGGGTTTCAGACCACGGAACTTAAGTCACAAGATACGGCCTCCAAACTCCTGTGCCCTGGCTCAGAGGTAGGATGGGGTGGGGGTTACACAGAAAAATACCCTTACATTATCCTCGGACCAGCGCTGCTCCTCCGGTCTCTGTGCATCCACCACCAAGAATGAGACAGCGGCATACCCTGGCTCTGTGTGTGATACAGCCCATTTAATTGAATGTCGGGGGATGACGCTCTGTTTAAGTTTCAAGATGGCAGTGCGGGACCCTGAATAAGGCAAGGGATTTTTTTCTTAGTAACCCCACCTCCCCAGGGCAGGGGTCGCATCTTGTGAATAAAATTCCACTTTAAATAGCAGGGCTTTATGTGACCCTCAAATTCAACGTAAGAAATCTTGACAGCCTATTGACATTAACTCCATTAGATGTGTAGTCAGAAGAATAGGTACCTTATAACAAGCAAAAGAAGAAAACCTACTTTTTGGTTAAAATAATTATCATTGATGATCTCTCCTAGTGTATTTCAGTATAAGTGAATTTCAGTATAAATGTATTGTGCATTTCTGACACATGTGACTTTTAATACTCATGTATTGTAAGTAGTTTTATGCAGTTCCTAATTCCACATTTTACAGCGCCATGGGATTGCGCTTTAAAATAGAAATTCATCTTCAGTGAACTATGTTCAGACAAAACACCTGCATTTTTCCCAAATGAGAGGTGAATTTCTGTCAGCATAAAAATACCATTTTGTGATTACTCACCTGTAAAATGGGTATTATAAGTATGTCACACACCCCGCTTCCCATATTCATGGCATTTGTTGTTACCTGTAGAGGACGAACTTCTGCAGAGATGAAAAGAAAAAGGAGCCCCTCCCGGTCCATAAATACCTGGGACCTCCCACTCATTCCCCAGTATAAGAAAGCAGTAAGGAGACCAGTAAGAGCCAAATATAAAAATCACCATATAAAAGATCCAGAATACCAAGAGGGCGGGATGAAACGGGGTGTGTGACATACTTATAATACCCATTTTACAGGTGAGTAATCACAAAATGGTATTATTCCAAGTATGTCACACACCCGCTTCCAATATTCATGACATGTGGGACATCCAATAGCAGTGTCCATCATGAGTAGGGATCCAAATATAACAAAAAATGCACCAATTTAAACCACTGCAGCAGAACCATGCGGCCAAAAACAGCATCCGCTGAGGCCCGCACATCAACCTTATGAAACTTGGAAAAGGTATGAACAGAAGACCAAGTAGCAGCCTTACAAACTTGTTCAACAGAAGCCTTGTGCTGAAAAGCCCAAGCAGCCCCAACAGCATGAGTAGAATGAGCAGTGATCCGAAAAGGGGGAACCTTCCCCTTGGCAGTATAGGCCCCAACAATGGCCTGGCGAATCCATCTACTAATGGTAGCCTTGGCGGGCGCCAAACCCTTCCTGGGCCCGGAAGGGCACCACAAACAAGGCGTCCATCTTACGAAAGGAAGAAGTAGCCACCAAATAGTACTTCACACAACGAACCACATCCAAAGAGTGCAAAACCCTCTCCTTGTCATTTTTAGGCTTAGGACACAAGGAAGGGAGAACTACATCCTGATTGAGATGGAAGGCAGAAACCACCTTAGGAAGGAAATCTGGCTTAAAGCAAAAAAACCACCTTGTCCTGGTGTCTCTCAAAGTAAGGGGCCTGAATGGACAGAGCCGCCAACTCAGAGACATGCCGAACAGAGGTAATAGTCACCAAAAAGGCAACCTTTTGAGTGAGAACAAAGTGCAACATCCTGCACTGGCTCAAAAGGAGGCCCCTGGAGGGCCGACAGAACCAAATTCAAATCCCAAACGGGCAACAAAAGCTTTCTAGGGGGCCGCACAGGAAACCCCCTGGAAAAAAGTCTTAACCAGAGGATGCAGAGCAAAAGACCTTGGAAAGAAGACCGCCAGGGCAGAGACCTGCCCTTTCAAGGTTTTAAGCGGGAACCCCAGGTCCAGACCGTGTTGAAGAAACTCCAAAATCCTAGGAATCGAAAACACCCTGCAAGGCAAGACCCTAGCCTCACACCAGTCAATATAGGACCTCCAAGTCCTATAGTATATGGTAGAGGAAGATTTCTTCCTAGCTCTAACAAGAGTCTGAATCACAGCCTCAGACAAACCTTCCTCCCTTAGGATGGAGGTTTCAGCAACCACACCGTCAAAGCCAGCGTTTGCAAATTGGTGTAACGTAGTTGACCTTGAGTGATCAGATCCGGAAACAGGGGCAGCCTGTAGTGATCCACCGCCAGCCTTATGACGTCTGCAAACCAAACCTGTCTTGGCCACCTTGGGGCCACCAGAATTGCTGGCGCACACTCTAGAGCCAGCTTGCGCACCCCCTGGCCTACCATGGAGAAGGAGGGAAACGGGTACAGGAACCCCAGATCCCTCCAGGCAAGAGGCATGGCGTCCACGGCCCGGGCCAGAGGATCCTGAGACAGACACAAACGTTGGGAGCTTGTGATTGTGACGTGAGGCAAAGAGATCCACCTCCACTTGCGACAGAGGGGCTGAAATACCTTGTGGTTGAGAGACCATTCCCCTCAGCGAGAGGATTCCCTGCTCAGGGAGTCCGCCTCCGTGTTTTCCACTCCTGGAATGTATACCGCTGAGATGCATGGAACATTGCTCTCCGCCCATGCAAGAATCCGAGAAACTTCCCTGAGGGCACTCCTGCTGCGAGTCCCTCCTTGGTGATTGACGTAAGTGACCGCAGTTCGATTGTCTGATCGAACCTGAACCAGTAAGCCCTGTAAGTGATGCGTCAAGCATGACAGAACCAACCGAATAGCTCTGAGCTCCAAGACATTGATGGGGGTGTGAGCCTCCTGAGGACCCCACAGCCCCTGGAACTGAAGATCCATCCAGAAACCTCCCCAGCCCGACAGGCTGGCATCCGTGGTAACCGTCTCCCAACAAGGGGCCAGAAAGGATCTGCCCCTCATCAGATTGCTTGGTTCCAGCCACCACTGAAGGGACTGCCGAACCCTGAGAGACAGCAGAAAGGACTGATCCAAGGACCAGGGACATCTGTCCCAGTTCAGCAATAGATGGAGTTGGAGCGACCTCATGTAGAACTGAGCAAAGGGGACTGCCTCGAAGGAAGCCACCATCAATCCTACCAGTTTCATCCCTAGCCGGATAGAGGGGCGAGGATTGGCCAGGAGAATACATATCAGATCTTGAACCCTCTGCACATTTGGGTGAGGTAGGAACACTCTGGCCTGACTGGTATCCAGATTCATGCCCAGAAAGGAGATCTCCCTTGATGGGGAGAGAGAAGACTTGAGGTGGTTGATCACCCATCCGAACATTCCAGCGTCGTCACCACCATCCTGGTGTCTAGCTCCGCCTGACATAGGGAAGAAGCTGTAATGAGTAGGTCGTCCAGATACGGCACAATGCGAATGCCCTGTGCTCTGAGCAGGGCCATTATGTCCGCCAGAACCTTAGTGAACACCCTAGGTGCCGAGGTCAGCCCGAACGGGAGGGCCACAAACTGAAAATGCTGATCTCCCACCGCAAACCTGAGAAACCTCTGGTGTGCTGGGAAGATTGGTACATGTAGGTAGGCATCCTTGATGTCTATAGATGTCATGAAATCCCCTTGACGAAGGGAATTGATGGCTGAGCGCAGAGTCTCCATGCGGAACTTCTTGGTTCTGATAAACCTGTTGAGAAGCTTCAAATCCAGGATGGGTCTTATGGATCCATCCTTCTTGGGGACCGTGAAAAGGTTTGAGTAATAGCCCCGGCCTCTCTCTGAGAAAGGCACCGGGCGTACGACTTGCATGCCCTGAAGATTCTTAACAGCAAGCAGGAGCGCCTGCGCAGCCTGGGGATACGAGGGCACTCGGGACCTTAGGAATCTGGGAGGAAGCCAGTACTCAAATTCCAGTTTGTACCCGGATACCACTTCCAAAATCCACTTGTCTGTGACCTCCTGGGCCCAGACCTGGAAGAAGAGCCGCAGCCGTACCCCCACCCGTAAGGGTGAGGGCGCCTCCTCATTGTTGAGCTGGCTTGGCAGCGGACTTGGGCTTGGAAACCCAGGTAGAGGCTGGACGGGCACGTCCTCTGCCTCTGTTCCAGGAATCACCTGGGGTAGGCAAGACCTCTGCCCGCTCTGGCACCGCGAAAGGAAGGATTGAAGGAGCCTGCCCCCGAAAGGAGCGATGCTGCTTCTTACGCTGAGGTAGCCTTCCACCTTTCGCCACAGAATCCAATTTGTCTCCAAACAGCCCCATACCCAGGAAGGGCAGAGCTGTAAGTGATTTCTTGGCCGCAACGTCAGCCGCCCACTGGCGTAGCCAGACTGATCGGCGAATGGCCACCAGCAGAGCCGAGGTTCTACTACACATGGTAATAGTGTCGTCCATAGCAGCCAAGACAAAATTCATGAACAATTCACACCTCTTAAGGGCTGTGCCGGCACAAAAAAGAACTTTATTAATATATCTCTGTTTTCATTGGGGTGTTCCACAAGACATCAAAGTTGTCTTATGAAAACTACAATTTACATCAGAGTAGCAGACATTCACTAAACGGGTTACTATTGAGGACTGTGTACTTGTACATATTTGTAATTATTTAGTATCTAGGCGATTGGAGGCTATTTTTAATGTGTCTTATATGTTGTTTGAATGTTTTTGGCTTAATACATTTTCATATATTGTATATTGGTTGTGCTCCTTTTTTGGGACCCCTGGGAATAATTAAGTCCTGGGGTTCACTTTTTCTATGGCTGTGAATTCAACGCTGGCCGGGTTGAGCTGGGAACCATTTAACATGTCCCTAACCACAGACCTGGTAAGCCACAGCCACGAGCACCGATGCACAAACAGGCCGCAAGGCTGAACCCACACTGGCAAAGGCATGGCATGCCATCTGATCAATGTGCTTGTCCTCACCATCTTTAAGTTGTGTCACCATCTTTAAGTGGTGTCAGGAGTATGTACAACGGAGGTGTTGGACAATCCTAGGACGGGCGCATCGACATCGGGAGGGGAAGACCAGCGCTTCACCGCGTCAACCAGAAAGGGATACTTCCTATCCCATCCCCGAGGAACACCTGGAAGCCGGCTCGTCTTCTCCCATTCTCTAAGAATCATGCTATCAAAATGATCCTGATTTGGAAACTCCAAGCGGGGCTTAGAGGAGCCAAAGAATTCCCCCTTCTTCGGAGGGGCCTCCACTGGTGGGGAAATATCCAGAACCTCTAAGATGGGCCAGGACCTTGGGAGTATCCACAGCATCCCCCAGCGCCTGCCCGGCATCAGAATCAAAGAACTGCAGATCCTCAGTCTCAGATTCCTCAAACAATTCCCCCTCCTCAAGCGGGGAATAATCAGACCAGTCAAGAGAGTCAATCATCAAATTCAAGTACAGGTGCAGCCGGTGACAGATGCCTTTTCTTAGCAGGGGCATTTCTGCCCACTGAGCTAGAAATAATTTTCTCGATGTTGGCCAGCCTAGCACATACATCAGAGTGCGACTCCTCACTAATGACAGTGACAGAGATGAGACGTGCAGCAATGACCCAGACGCCTGGGACCCCAACTGCCGCGTTATGGCCTGTTGCGCCTGTTGTGCACATGGTATGCAAATCAGTACATTCTCCCCGTAAGGGGAAACCCACATCCCACACGTAGCCGGGATTGTCCCGAAGGGAGCCCAAGCCCGGTATCCTGTGTAGCCTTCATATGGTGATTTTAAGGTAGTTGCAATGACCAGAGGGAATTTCGCTGATAAGCTACCCGGGATGCCCCTTAAGTCCCAAGTGGGAGGATTTATAGGTGCCCAATTTACTCCTAGGGACCCTAGGACCGGGAGAACCCACTTTTAATCAAGAAGCAGGGAGTCCAGAAACATCCTGGGAGAAATGGCTCTCTGACCTACTCCTCCATCCCAGGGAATAATTAACTAGATACCCAGGTCTAGACTGTGTGAATGTAGTGAGTGAATGGTAAGTGAGTAAATGTTTATTGCATTTATCTCACTGAATGAAAAGGGTGCCTGCGGCACCTCAATGTTATATGTAACTTGTCTTGATGGTTTTGTTGTTTGTTGAACTGCAAATAAAAAGAAACTTTAAAAAAAAAAAAAAAAGCAGGGAGTCCTCCTGAAAGACACAAAGGAGTGGGCCATAAGCACATGCACACACACATAAAATATCATATCATAAATCATAATACAATGTGAGAAAAAGGACCAGCGCTGCCCCCTGTCTGAATGGGGCACATGGCTAAGTCAGTAAACAATAAAAAGGGGGGCCCCCGGAGGGCACTCACGTGTTTGCAACAATGGCGGTTAGCCAGCTCTGCAGCTCAGAGAAAGAGAAGAAGAGGGGGCGGGCCAGCGCGGATCGAGGCTGGGCTCCGCAATGTCGCCAAAGCAGGAGGGGGCAGGCCGCGGCAACGCGTGAGCGCCTGGCCCCACCCCCTCACCAACGCCGCCTGAGGGGGAGAAGCTCCCTTCAGCAAATAGCAAAAAGAGTGAAAAATGGCATCCAGCCCTGTAACGTGAAGCACCCCAGCGCACATCACACACATTCGCCCACAGATGAGCGAAAAGAATGAAGGAGAAAGTACATTTCCCCCCCCCCCCCCCCCGACTGGAGGGTTAACTGAGGGGCCCGGAAGGGGGAAAATCCCGCACCATGGGTGTAGGGGAAATATATTTACATAGATTCCATTTATATTATGTAGATTCCACCTACCCCTTGATATGGAGCCTCACGGGGGAGCATAGCTCCCTGAACACCTAATAAGGTGTTGTCTACCCTCACCCGGACCTACAGCCAAGGCTGGGAGGCTAGTATTGGGCTTAAAGTATAAGGGTCCGGGCAGAAATAGAGCAAAAAATGGCCGGGTGTAAGCCCGGCTTACCTGCAAGGAAGATAAGCAGACATCTCTGACTTGCTCGTCGTCCTGCAGAGAAGATACTGGGGAATGAGTGGGAGGTCCCAGGTATTTATGGACCGGGAGGGGCTCCTTTTTCTTTCTCTGCAGAAGTTTGCCCTCTACAGGTAACAACCCAAATGTCATGAATATGGGAAGCGGGGTGTGTGACATACTTGGAATATACATGAAAATGTATTTATGCAGAAGTGCTTCTAACACCACACCTATGTCAACTGGGATAGGGGAGGGAAGCTGGCTGCTTGGTCTGCATGCCCCGGTTTTCGGCCACTATACCTGGTGCAATGGGCTGGTAGCCGGTCCGAGGGGTTGCAACCTAAATTGCATTTGCTTGCCTCTAAAATTGATGCATGCAAGCTTTTTACAGAATGCGGCTAAGTTGTGATAGCATATTGCTGCATAACGTCTTGTGAATGCCTTAAGAGTGCTTTGAATGCTTTTTTTTTTACATGGGCATGCGTACCAAGAAGTACCCACCATTAGTCATGGGTGGAGCCGTGCAGTACTGTATCACCTCCTAACAGTATTGCAGTACCGCATCAACATTCAGTGCTTAGATATGTTTAATCTGCTAACAAAACCACAGGAAAGTGTTTTACATGGAAACATACAAGGAAATTGCTCGACTAGTGAAGTGTGCTACAGAATCAAAATGGTAACCACATGACTAACTGGCTGCAAAAAGATATGTAAAGCTGCATTTAGGTTTATAAAATTTGTGAGGGCAGAGCTATTAAAACAATACTGAAAGCTACAATGTTTTAGTGCTGTCAGCTCCTACAATAGCGGCTAAGCATAAAAAAATGTTTTAGGGCCGACTGTTGCATGGTGCTCCCCTGTTAAAATGAGGGAAGCTTGCCTCTGTCACACCGACTATAGGCCCTCCTGCCAGACCCCAAGAAAACTGTACAAAAAAAATGGGGGGGCAGACAGCCTGTAGTACTTTGATGGGTAAAGCAAACAAGCAGGAAGGCAAGTAAACTAATTTTAATACATTGCAGTCCTTACTTCCATTTCTAGGTGTGACGCATGGCAGGAAGCATGAGCAACCCTCTTGAGTTATGCACATACCTTGCTGAAGTCCAACCAGTCAGTTAACCATAGTCGCTCGCAGGGATCACCCACATTGGAAGCACCAAGGGAAAGGGTGGCTGTGCAAACAAATCTGAGCGTAATCATTGAGGAATGAAAGGGGGGGGGGGGGCACATGTTGAATACCTGCTTCAGCATCCACAGCAGAAATGGGGACATGCTTTAGGCAAGCTTCTTGCTGCCTTGTTGCAATTTCCCTGGATTGTCCCTTTAACCAGGACTTCATTTGTTTAACCCAGCTATGTAAAATTATGTAGCTGCCTGTCCTACCATTAAACACCAGCCAAGGAAAATGTATGTACCTGGCTCACCCCCTGCCAGCGGAAAAAAAAAAATCACCTGATCCCTCGTACCTGGCTTTCCCCCCTGCCAGCGGCCAAAAAAACTCACCTGACCCCCTCGATCAATCCGTCCAAGTCTTCTCTTATCCCCCAGCCTTCAAGAGAGGACCTGGAATAGGGCTCCCCTTAAGCCACCGACATTTACTGTAATTAAGGGGGAGAAATGAAATTTGCTTACCTCCGTGTGCGATACCTACGGGTTCCCGAGACTCCAACAGGTCATAAGTCATAAGGGGTATGGCAAGTTCCCTGCAGCTCTGCTGGCAGTTAAGAGAACCTATGCATGTTTGGTATTGTTCTGCTCAAGGGACCTTGTGCTTTCAGATTTAGCTTGTTTTTCTTATTTGCATATTGATATTTTAGGAAATGCGAATATTTTGTTTTTTTATACTTTAAGAAAACCCTGTGCAACCAAAGAATTCAACAGATTACTTCCAAAATGATGAGCCCACAACAAGCTGGGTACACCTAGAAAGCTTAACATGTGTAATTTCAGGGAATATATGGTTTGTGGTATTCCTAATGTAAAAAATTGCTTTGGTTTAAAAAAAATTGCGTCACTACGTGCTACATGCATGCTTTACTTTGGGGTGTTTGCAACTCTTCCCTTGACAGTACCTATGCATATTTGGTATTGTTCTGTGCAGAGGACCTTGCTTTTCAGACAGAACTTTTGTGTGCATATTGTTTTTTAGGAAAATTTGGCCTAGATTGTTTATTTTTTAGGGAAAATCAATTGAGGGATTACGTCCAGAAAACTGCGCACACATCAACAAACATTGTACGCCTACAGAGCTTGAGGTTTGTACACCCAGAGAATATATAATTTGTGGGGGTATTTCAAATGTAAAGGTTGGTTTTCTTTAAAAACTGCAAGATGTGCATAACAGTTGTATTTTATAACCCGGCAAAATGGGGCTTTTATATGCAATAAGATTTTACTGAAAAACGCATACATTTTACTACAAAAAAAACAATTTTGCACATTTCACCCCAAAGTTTTGAGAATACACTTAAGATAACAAACAAGACCTTTTCCCGTTAAAGCTTAAAAAAATACATACTTTCCTGGGAAATCCCTGGAAACCCATTCAAAGATCACAGCTGAACATGTGTAGTGCAAAATAGTGAAAAATGGTCTGGTGACAAACTCTAGGTAGCCTGGCAGTTAAAGTGTTAAAAAGGAATTATGAGCAGGTCATGGCTTCCTCATTCATGGTGTATGTTAAAAAAAGAAATGTACGTGTGTGTGTGTGTGTGGGGGGGGGGTGGATACTGAATGTGTCCTCTTATCTTATTCCAAGTACCTGTGCTGACCCTGACTTTAGATTTATTGCCGTGTATCATAGCAAATCATTTGAACCTATAATTAGCCCTGTGCCTGCCTAAATTAGATTTATGAAACCAGGCTAAAAATGACCTTTAGTCATTTAAAAAAAATATACCAAAAATTCAAATGCTGGTGACCAACATACGACACACCGTATTTAAGGCACTATTCACACTTATCCGCTTGCGGCATGTTGGGCAACAGTTACAATGCAAGGGAAGGTCCTGCCTATTTCTAATGGGCCAGTTCACATATAAATACTGGTGCAAAAGGAGCCTTAAACTTCCACTCCATCAAAAAAAATCCCTGCATGGTCGGAAATCTAGTTGACTGCCTTTAGAAATTAGTTTGAGTTGCTTAGATGAAAATATTGTCTGTCCTCAATGTTCAGCAAGATGTCAGGAGGTCAACTGATCTCTTCACTGCAGCCTATTCAGTAAATGTTAACAAAAATTACTACCAATTTTACAGCTAGATGTTGCAGGCATTCGCTACACTGTATTGAGTACAACCTCTGTGCAATTAATCACAGTGAAAAATGCATTACAGCTCTCAGGTTTATAATTAAACAATGAAATACGAGCAGTTCAATGGACAACATTTTAAGGGCAATTACAAGCAGTTCAAGGGGAGGTGGGAGGTTTTAAACATGCAGAAAAAAGCCAACCTTCCACCCCTCTTTACTGGTGCTTAGTATTCACAGCTAAACAGAGGCCAAACTCCCTCAGCAGCTACACTTTTCAATTCTCTGCTTGACAAAAAACATTTAAAAGGTTTAAATCTATTTAAAGAGTGCTTATTGACAACTTTGTCACATGGACACCATTACCACCCAGGTGACAAAAGCACCACCTGTCATTTACTTGCTGGAAATGTATTGTCCAGGGTTTGCCAGAGCCCAGCTAACTAAGATCAGCTTTACAAAAGGCTGTACATTATGGATGAGAGAGTGCTTCCTGTGAATCACAACTGCTAAATAGGTCTCCAATTAGAAATTTTAGCATGTAAAACCTGAACAGTTGACCACTGCACAAGATTAATGCTGCAAGCCAGTAAATTCATTTTACCTCTAAAGTAAGGTATAAGCCAAGGTCTATATTTACTAGGATATTCCAAGTTCTAGTGGCAGTAGAAGGGCAAATAGAATACATGCATGCTTATGGTGACATCCTTGCCTCAATTCCTAATACTGAAATCCTTATGGTCCCACCACTGCCAACATAATTTCTGTACAAAAATAACCTTTATTATGTGATATTAACAGCTTTAACCATTTAAAAACCGAGCAATACAAAAACAAAATCAGTCAATAAAATGCCAACAAAGTAACATGATCTCTCTACTGCAGCCAATTCAGTAAGTGCCATACCATAAATTACCACTGGCAAAACCGCTAGAGGCTGCGGGCATTAAAGAGGAACCACCATCAGGAATTCTCACTATCCTTGTATTTACACTTCAACAGGGTATCCGAACGTTCTATCATATTTGATCACTTCAATACATAAAACGTACAATCAAAATTAGTCTGAATTAATGAATCATGGAGGTTGCAGTTAGAACTGGTCTGGTAACTTAGATTGAACTAGTTTCATGCATTGACATTAAGCTACGACCATGGCTCTTACCTATTGATCAGAGGCTGACCAATCAAACCCCCTGAGCTGGTTTGAATTTAACAATAGCACCTGACAGTTGGGGGCGGGGGTTACATTGCCTTGGGGCGGAAAAAGGCAGGCCCTTTTACACTGTGCATTTCAACCGCATTGCCATGGAAACATATGCAGAGCAGAATTGTGGGCTGCGCTTATCCCCTGGTGTGATAGCAAGGCTGTCACCATAAGTTTATCCAGGGTGCCACAGTAAGACCTCGCCATTAACAAGTCTTACAAACGACAGTCGCAGTTAACCTAAAAGCTGTAGAATAACCGTTCAAAAAGCATTTATCCAAAGAGTGCAGGGCCAGAGGTAACTAGATCCCCTAACCTGAACGCAGCTCCCAGACCACCCATCGCTCTCCTGCAGTCCTAGTTTGTAAAGCCAGGAGCTGCACTTCTGGGCTCTGTCTGGTAGGTGGGCAGGCCTTAATTCAATACAATGGGGGCCTCTGTATACCAAGAACGTCCTTGTACAAGGGTGCCCATTGTTCTCAATGGGAGCCTGCCATACCCACTCGTGAAAGTCCAGAGGCATCGCTCCCGGATTCGCAAGCCAATGCTGCGGCAGTCGGGCAAGGCAATAATCTAGTTCAGGGGTTGTCAAACATTTTTCATTGTAAAACCAATTTCCCTTTTTAATTCTCTGAAATACTACCTTGGTCGTACCTTAAGGTTGTTAGTCACTTTAAACCGTGTTAAACACTCCAAACTCTTATGCACAAATAGTTTGCTCAATGTACAAAAATGCTCCAAAAGTTGATGTAAAGCAGGGGTGGGCAATTTTTGTCCATGGGGCCACATGAGAAACTAAAAATATTGTGGAGGGCCGGGCCAAAAGGCTGAACTCAATTCTGCATAATATAATTGTATTTCTTTATAAAAAGCAGTAAATAGCATTGTCGTGAAAAGCTGCTACGAGTATATGTTATAGTTAAACAATGAAAAAGTGAGGTTGCCTTATAAAAAAATGTAATTAAATCACATTTCATGTGTCCAGTGAGGTCTCACACAGCAGATTGGGATGCCCCAGAGGCATGATGCCTGTAACCCAGCCCTGGATTCCTTCACACTCCAAAGGACTAGGTTACATGGGTTTCGGTCTGCTTTAAAACATCATGACCAAATCAGGTTAGGATGGAATAACCCCCCTCCTTTACATTATTATTAAAGTAACACAGCGCTGCTCACACTTTTTACTCAGTAGCAATGTGAAAAACTGTGGATTCCCTCACAAAGCAGAACAAAGCCCCGATCTGGGATGCCCAGGTGGAAGACCAGTGGCCGCTCTGGGTTCATTTCCACTTTAAGGGGGAGTTCACCATTTGTCAAGTTGCTACTAAGTAACAAGGGTTTCACACAGTGGGGCATCCTGATCTGGGATACCCAGGGGGAAGCGATCCAATAGGACAGCAGGCTCTAATCCACACATTAGACTCACTACAGAGGGGCAAAAGTGCTGTTCAAACCAGGCCCTATCTTTTCTGGGCGGGACTGAGTGGCGGCAGCGTGCAGCCGCGCACATTACAGGGAACGCTGGTCGCGGGCCGGTCAGAGCCAATCAAAGGGCCGTATGTGGCCCTGGGGCCTTACAATGCCCAGGTCTGATGTAAAGGTTAGGTAAACTATCTACACTTCAGATCAGGTTGGAGTACAGGCCAGTCTACAACTCTCGAGAACCTCGAGAATGCTCTCAAGAACCACCAGTGGTATGCTTACCACTGGTTGGGAACGCCTGTTCTAGTTAGCCCTGACCCTGCCAGTCATGGAGTCTTTGGCAAAAGTCCAATAACCAAGCTGAGGCAGCAAAATACCCAAAATAAACTAGAATAATTGTAAGCCGTTCGAGGCAAATGTGTAACTATGGCTGACATGATAGAGGAAAGCATTGGCAGATCACACTATTGCATGGTTTACAGGTGAACAGTCAAGAGAAGCGTCAATATTTTCTTTTGCTGCTTCAGAGTTGTAGCACTTTCCACATGTGCTACGTGAACAGATACGGTTTTGAAACGAAGGCAAACACTGAGTTGCTTCTGGCAATGTTACAGCAGCAATTTTGTAACAGGATTACGTGTTTATATTGCGTGTCCTGTTAATGTGCTTTTTTAAATTCACCTTCAAACCTGTGTGAAATACATATTGTCAGTCATGTTCAGTTACTCATGACCAATACCATTTGGGTGGTATGCATAGTTTGTCACCTAAAACCATGTTAGAAACTCACAAAACCACAATTTAAAAACAGTTCTGAACACCCTTTAGAACCATTTAGTAGGTATGGAGCAAAGACTACCTGACAAAGAAAATACAATTCTGTGATTACTCACCTGTAGAATTGTTTTTATTGGTATCCTGCTTGGGTCGCTTCATCTACATTCTTCACAATTGGGGGTTATCCGCCACAAGGTGGTGCAGCTGACTGCAAGACGACTTGTGGCTCCTCCCGGCCCATATAAGGGCAGCAAATTCCCCATTCCCAGTGTTGAAAAGCAGTAATACAGAGAAAAGCCAGGAGGCCAGAGACCATGTTACTTCACACGGCCCCACAATAAACTCTCTCAACGGTAATCACCATAACAAGGCAAGAGAGGATAACAGAACAAGCGTGGAATGAAGCGACCCGAGCAGGATACCAATAAAAACAATTCTACAGGTGAGTTATCACAGAATTGTATTTTTCCTGGTAACGTGCTCGGGTCGCCCTAACGTCAACCTTGTAAAACTCCGAAAAAGTATGAACTGAAGACCACGTTAGCGGCCTTACAAACCTGTTCAACTGAAGCCTGGTGCTGAAATGCCCAAGAGGCACCGATAGCTCTAGTAGAGTGAGCTGGTTGCTCTTAGTTGGTCTATCTGGCTGCGACAGTGGGCGGCCGCTGCCGCCGCCAAGTGATCCCTCACTGGAATTCCCTTCTTGGGTCTTTTTGGGGAGCGTCTTGATCTCTTGGCGAAGGATGGACGGCTCTCTCAGCGTCGGAAGCAGGTACGGTCCTTTCGGGGCTCTTCTTCCTTTCGTCCCTTCCTAGGGGGGACGAGGTTCTTCCTTTCCTGGTGGCCGTAGGGACTCCTGGGGACGAAGGATCCCGCGGTCGTCCCAGTCCCTCCTGGGGGTCCAAGCCCCCTGCCAAGGCCCCTCAGGCATGAGGAGGCGCCCTCACCCATCCGGGTGGGGGGGGGGCGGCTTCTGCTTTTTGCTCACGTCTGGAAACAGCACGTCTCGGACCGGTGGATTCAGGAGGTGGTGTCTTCCAGGTACAAGATAGAGCTGGCAGCCTGGCCGCCCCCAAGATTTAATCGGTCCCGGATTTCCCAGAACCCCTTGACGGCGCAGGGCCTAAGGTTTGCTGTACAACTACTTTTGTCGTCGTCCGGAGTGATTTGTCCTGTGCCTCATCAGGAACGGTGTCGAGGTTTCTATTCCAATCTTTTCACTGTGCCCAAGAAGGACCTGAAGGGTCTCAACAGGTTTGTCAGGTTCAAACATTTCCGCGTGGGGACCTTACGGTCAGCGGTGAGTTCACTTCGGCCCAGCGACTTCATGACCACGGTGGACATCAAGGATGCCTACCTGCATGTTTCCTATTTCCCGGGGACATCAGAAGTTCCTGAAGTTCGCCCTGGAGGATCAACACTACCAGTTTGTGGGATCTCTTCAGCCCCTTGGGTGTCCACCAAGGTGCTCGCGGCCCTACTGTGGAGCCAGGGCATTTGTATTCTTCCTTACCTGGACGACTTGTTAATTGCTGCTCAATCTCTTCAGCAGGCCGAGAGCGACACTCAGAAGGTATTGTCCACTCTCGTGGCTTTCGGTTGGGTGATCAATTATCCCAAGTCTTCGATCACTCCGTCACTGGTGAGGTCTTTCCTGGGCATGACGTTGGACACTTCTCAGGTCAAGGTGTTCCAACCTCAGCAGAAGGTGGAGGGTCTTCAGATGCAGGCACGGGCCCTGCTGTCTTGTCCTCACCCATCTATCCATCTGGGGATGCAGTTGGTGGGGCCTCATGGTGTCTTGCTTCGAGGCTGTACCCTTCGCCCAGTTTCACATGAGGCCTCTTCAGTTGAATCTCTTGTCCGTTTGAGATCGGACACAGGAGTCCCTTTAGCAGGAATTCGTCCCGTCTCCTCTGGCCAGACAGTCCCTCTCGTGGTGGTTGGACTCGAGAAACCTAGTGGGCAGGTCCTTTCTGCCTCCGTGCAGGGAGATTGTCACCACGGATGCCAGTCTGACCGGTTGGGGAGGGTTTTGGCAATCGCTGAAGTTCCAGGGCCAGTGGGGCCCTCAGGAGGCCCATGTGCCTATCAATCTCCTGGAGCTGAGAGCGATCCGGTTGGTTCTTTTCCAGTTGACTGGGTCGTGCGGTCCAGGTTCGCTCGGACAATCAAACGGCGGTTGCCTACATCAATCAGGGCGGGTCTCAGGGCAAGCCAAAAGTTCCTTATACTCCTCCACAAGGCGCCTTACCTTTTTAATGGTAATGGAGACAATGGCCGCAGCGCAGACCAGCCCCCACAAAAGTGAAGGCGTGGCAAGCGAGTTGATCCATGCGCCGGTCAGCATTATCACGCAAGGTAGTAGTGTCAGGAGACGGCATAACCAAGGTATTGGAGAACCCTAGAACAGGAGCATCCACCTCCGGGGGAACAAGACCATAGACGAATCAATTCCTCTGAAAAAGGGATACAGTCTGTCCAGGCCCTTAGGCACCGAAGCAATTAGGCCTCTCCCATTCCCTAAAAACCAATTTGGAGAAGTGACCTTGCTCAGGAAAAACAAGACGCTGTCTCTTAGGGCGGAAAAGATCCCCCTGCTTCTTTTTGGCCGCCTTCGGGGGAACAATGTGCAAAATATCAAAGACCGCAGACAAAAGCCTTTCCGTGTCATCGGGGAGCCACATGTCCTCGTCAGAGGAGGACCCAGGGTCACTGTCAAAGTGGTCCCCTGAAGAGTCGGAATCATGGAACAACTCACCTTTCTCCATTGAGTCATGGCCACCAAAGGCATAAACATCAATCGCAAGAGAGAATAAGCCAGTTCCAAATGCCGCTTCTTACTAGAGGTATTGCCGGCGGCCGGACGGGACAATTGCCGTTCAAGGCTGGCCACGTGTAACGCCAGGTCCGAATGGGACTCTCTGCTGGCTTCCCCCTTGCTGGGTGTCGGCGATGCCGTAGGTAAAACAGGGCTGGGGAGAGTAGCGCTCGCCCCATCCTGTTCCGCAATAACGCTCTGGCCGCAGGGAACACAAACCACGCTGCGACCGCTCAAAGGGGATGTACCACACAAGAGACATCTTAGACCGCCCCGAAGGGCCCCCAAGCTTGCTATCCCCAGAAGCCTCCATTATGGGGATTAGCCAAAAAGGGGTTTAAAGGCACAATGGGCCAAAAATAGCCCCCAAAAACCAGAGACGGGTGGGGGGGTGGATGGACCTGGAGGAACCACAAGTACTATATGGGACCAGCCTGCAAGACGCAAGAAAAAAAGGAGCAAAATAAGCATCCCGCAGAGCATGCACCATTACAGCACAACACGTCAGAAAAATAATAAAAAGACCGGACTCCCGGGCCGGGGGGAGATCAGGATGCGGCTGGACGAAGAGCCGAAGGCGAGCGCAGCAGGGCTCCCACGCCGAGATGCAATGGCGCCGAGAACACAGCACTTCGAGGGGCAGGCCGTGTCACAATGACGCGACGTGGCCTGTGGACAGGAGAAAATGGCGCCCGGAACTGGTGTAGGCAGGATGGACCCCCCCTTTCCCTCCACCCCTGCTGCGGAGCAGGTTTGGTGCCCGCAGCAGGCGGAGAGCGCAACGGGGGACAGCAGCCCTCCAGTACTGAAAGGGCGCACCCCCCCGACGGAGCGCCAGGGAGGAGAAGAGCAGGAACGAGTAAGGTAAGAATAGATCATGCCCAGGAAGGTCACAGCCAGCATCAGTCAAGTAAACAGAAGCGCAAACACAATGAATAAAGCTTGTGGGAAAAACACAAAGAGGCAGGCATAAGGGGATCCCAAGTGGTCCCCCCCCCCCCCCATAAAGGCTCACCATAGCTTATGGCCGGCTACCCTTCGGGTCTGAACCGCAGCCAGGGCTGGGAGGCAGGTCCCAGAACAGGTGGGAATAGGCCTGCAGGGCCGATGGGTCTGGGATGCCCCGCTCGCCTGCGATAATCCAGAGAGGGATAGTCTTCCATCTTTGCAGCCAGACTGCAAGGAAACTCTGGGAATTATGGGGAATTTACTGCCCTTATATGGGCCGGGAGGAGCCACATGTCTTCTTGCAGTCAGCTGAGCCACCTTGTGGCGGATAACCCCCAATTGTGAAGAATTAGGTAGAAACGACCCGAGCAGGATACAAGGAAAAACCGCATAGCAGGTTGGGGTACAGGTCAGTCATGTACCACCTGATCACAGGCAATTTTAAACTTATTGAAAATTGTTGACGTGTAAGAATAGGCAGCTTACCAAACATGACTAGAGGCTGTACTTTAGTGGAACAGTATAAGAAATACTGCTGAAAATATTACTGCTTATATACTGCCAGGCCTGTTCTCAACTGCTGAAACCCTATACTGAAGTCTTATAAATTGATCACTAGCAAGGTGATGAAAGCTAAGTGAAGAAGAGCTCAAGCTCATTTTATGGCATACAGAGAATACAGATGTACGAGAAGGATATTGTATAAAACTAAACAAGCTAAATGCATTTTTATCCTGGAGCGGAATAAAACTGGTACCAGAGACACAGATAACTGCAGGGAAAGCAGCCAAGCATGGAACGAGGTATCTCTTTCAACTGGGAAGACTAGAGCACAACATTTGTTGTGAAAAGCCCATACGCCAATTATGCATTAGCATAGGAGAAAGTGCATTAACTTGGCTAGGATTACAGTATGCTGCCTTAAACAAATTCATCAATTCCCCTTCACAGAATTCATCTAATTCGGCTGCAATTACACACAGGGAAATGAATAGATAATTCATAACTGAAAAGGCAGAACATGTAAGCATAACTGTTACAAGTCACAAATTAAAACATTACTTGTAACCAGGATGATTACCTGGCACAGGAGGCCCACTGAAAAATGCAAAATGTAAAAGATTAGACAATGAGGAATACTCTGTTCTCAAAGAGGACCAAATCTCGTAGCCAACCGCCCTGGAATCTATAAGATTCCCGGACCTCTTGATTCTCTTCCACAGGACATCCAGATTCAGGATGTCCATCTGTGTGAAACACCCCAGGTTGCCTGGTTAACTCGCCTTCTCCCCCAACCCAACAAGGCACGCGTGAGGAGTGGCTGCTCTCTGTTAGAGAGTCAGCTCGGCTAGAGCAGGGAAAGGCAAGTTAGACTGTACAACCTAGGGACTGTCACACAGCGGGGAATCTCTGACCAGAGTGCCCTGGGGAAAAGAACCAAGACCCAGGATAGTCAAAATCTCGGGTTTTGGTTCACTTTAGTCACCCAATTTAACAGGCTGAAAAAAACAGCAAATTGATAAACCCCCTAAAGCCAACCGTCAAAGAAAACCTCCATCCGACAAATTCAATGCTTCGTAAACTGCTCCCCTAAAGCCCCCCTCCATGCAAGTGTCAGGGTACAGCGTTCACACGTTGCACGCCTGAACAGCATGGTAGCAGCAATCTTGCTACACACCTGACTGCATCTGAAACAGTCCTAAGGCAACCCAACTGCAATAAAAATGCAGGAAGCAGCCCAGCTAATGCCTGTCCCATGTGCCTAAACTGTAGCAGGGTTTCAAAGTTTGCTGTCCTTTCAATTCCAAATCTCCAGGGCCAGTGTCCCTGGGTGCTCTTGTTTGAGTATGCATGTCAGTCCACAGTGGTCCCAAAGCTGTCACTGACCACAGCAGAGCATGCACATGACTCAGTTGCCCCATAACACACCCCTTTCCAGCTCGGCCACATTCCAGATATTGAAGCAATAAAAGTGGCATGCTAAGAATTCATAAGCCATTTTAAATATAATCAGATTTTTTAGATGCTTTGAAATGACTATTTAACATGGTTCTAAAGGGGGGTACAGTTGGAAGTAGTGTGTGCCTGGAAATACACTTTGAATCTGTCCAATCATCCTTATCAAGCCAGAAGTAAAGCCATCAGTTGTAATGACTCATTGCTCAGCCCAAGGCTCCTAGTAAAATTGTTTTAGCTCTACATCTGCCACCCTACAGAGATGGTTACATAGTTTCCCCTAACACAGCATTCCTTTCCTCCACCAGCTGTTCGTTCTTTTCCTGGCTTTGAGGAAAAAAAATGACTATAAACCCCAGAATTCTTTCACTGTAACAGGCGAGTTTAGCAGCTTGGGCTAAATAAAGCAGCAGTAACAAGACCCCCCAAAAGGAGAATGCTGCCAGTAACCCTTTAGCTACTGGAACAAAATTGCGATCCCCATCTAAAGCAGCATTTGTTGCTAGAACAAAAAAAGACATAAGCACATTGGGAACATTTTGTCACACAATGGAAACCTATTTCCATTTAAAGTAGATGCCATAATCAATTATACAAGAATCTGTAAACCTGAAAAGCACCACCTAGTAGAATGACCATATCACCAGGGGGAGTGGAAGATTTACTCTGGTTAGACCATTGCTGAATGTAAAAACAGAGCTCTGATAAAAATTCTAAATTTTAAGTAGAGATTGAAACCCCAATGTTGCACATTAAGACCACTTGAGTGTCCAATAAAATACAATATTTACTTTTGGAGGCAGCTGAAAGTTCTAATGCTCAGAAACGGATTGGCAAGAACAGGCTCAAAGTGAAGTTCTAAATGTGTCCTAGACCTCATACAGCTAGGACCGCTTACCTTTATTAATACATTTAACTTAAGTGCGCTTTCATGTCATTCTCTATATTCAATTATGTTGCCTATGGAGGAATAATTGGTGCTGCGATCAGTGGTTAACACATGCAAAGCTCACAAAGGAACCAACTCTGAGCATCCTGCATCTTCACATTCAGAACTGGCTTCACCTACAGATGTTTGCTGGCTGGCTGCAAAAACAGATCTTTGGGCTTCATGTTAAATATATTGCATTCTATTAAAATGTCTAAACAGCAAAGAACAGAATACTGAAGCAACACCTTGTTTACTCCTTATAGAATTTTAATGTATTTTCAGCTTTTCTGAAACAGAAGCAAAAAAGCAGCCTGCAGCACTGGAGCTAATAAAGCCTCATTAGTGATGGATCAGCTTCCAAAGGCACCTGGACAGCATTTGTGCAGGCCTAGGTCCAATCCCCAGGTAGCTTACGTTTTATTTTCTAGTACAGAAATAACCCTCCCTAGCCTATGTGTGCAGCGATTTCATTGCAAGTTATTAGATCCTCACTTAGGGGGGTGGAGGTTAAAGTTGCTGAGCCATTCTGATTGTAAGGACTGGAAGAAAAGGCAGCCTTGTATAGAACAGAAATTGCACTAGCAGAAATACTGAGTGTAAAATGTGGGAGACAGCAAAGCTGCAAGTAATAGACACTAGCAGAGCTGGTTACAAAATGGGTAAAAAAAGCTGCACAAACCTAGGGAATAAAGCACAACACAGCTACAATGAGGTTATGAATTACTGCATGTATCCATAAGCATAGACTGCTGCAATGTGTGCTGTGTGTAACCCTATGTACGTGCAATTTACATTGCTGCATTGGCAACCATTTAATACCAGAAACACGCATTATGTGTGACAGAACCTTTACTCCACTATAGGAGATATAAAAGAAATTAAGCTAACCTCCTTCCACATTCCAGTACCAGACTATGTCCTCATCCTGGGGCGGGTAGCAGCTTGTAAACCCCTCCCATGAAATGAGAATTACTACATTTAAAAAAAATTCAAAAGTTGTCTAGCACCGTAAGTTCTGTCTGAGTGTAGAGCTTGACTGTGCTGTAACCCCAGAATCCTCTCAACATGCACAAAGTAGCAGTTCAGTCTGATGAAAGTACTGGAATTGAACAGGTGCAAGTGCAGTACATAGAATATATATAAATACCGCGCTCAGAAATTAATTTGTGATAATAAGAACACACATGAAAATAAAAATCTTAGATACAGCTCCACGTGTTAAACTTGAATCCCACCATCAAGAGAATAAACCAGAAAAAAAACAAACAAAAACACAGAGCTATATGTAACTTAATTAAAGTCCTCTTTAAAGTCCTTAAACTTGTGATCAGAAATCCACCGTGAACATCAGCAGTCAATTTGTGCAATTCCACCACCAGTTTGGTACTCTTACCAGAGCTAATCGAATAGCCAGCATTCACAGCAATATCGCAGACACTTCAATCAATAACCTCCACCCATTGGGGGTACGATTCCTCAATATATGTTAGTATAGCTGGCCAGGTTTCCAAAGCATAATCATGCAGGAAGAAATAAGAGGACCATAGTGCAGTATTGCTATACTATAAGTCTATTTAATTAGGCCAATAAAATACAAACACAGGAATAAAACTCGCATGTCACATTAAAAAGTTAAGCCAACCCACGCTGCTGAACTCCAAAATCGTAAACCACCGGCTCCCAACGCGTTTCGTCGCTCAGCGCGACTTTCACTAGGTGAGCCGGCGCGGTGGTACGCAGCGTTTAAATTCAGTAAAGGCGGGACAAAAGGCCGCATCATCAGCACATTCTCCCAATAGCCATCCAAGTTCGCCAAGTAACAATCCAATCCGCGGAGAGCTGGACGTGGTTAACGCCATTCCGCCAATCAATATAAAGGGAGGTGAATCTCATTACTTCTCTCACATACAATAGGCGTGGTTATCGCCATTCCTCCAATCATTATGGAGGAAGGTGAATATCATTAGCTCATTACGAGGAGTAGACGTAGCTGATGCCATTCAGCTTGTCTATACTACAGGGGGTGGATCTCATTATCCCACCCCACCTCCCTGACAGCACCATTCCTCCAATCAATATGGAAGGAGGTGAAGGCCCTCACCTCTCTCTACACAGAGTGGGCAAGGCTGACGACCATCAGCCAATCAGCATCGCAGAAGGTGCATCTCATTATCTAACCCCGCCTCCCTGTCAGCGCGACGAGCGTTACAGTGCTCTAAGCATCTAACAGGCGCTGAGCCAATTCCATAAGGGGAGCGAGCCTAGGTGGAAGGAAGGTGAATATCATTAGCTCATTACGAGGAGTAGACATAGCTGATGCCATTCAGCTTGTCTATACTACAGGGGGTGGATCTCATTATCCCACCCCACCTCCCTGACAGCACCATTCCTCCAATCAATATGGAAGGAGGTGAAGGCCCTTACCTCTCTCCACACAGAGTGGGCAAGGCTGACGACCATCAGCCAATCAGCATCGCAGGAGGTGCATCTCATTATCTAACCCCGCCTCCCTGTCAGCGCGACGAGCGTTACAGCGCTCTAAGCATCTAACAGGCGCGCGAAGATAAGGTAAGGAGTTTGGGGTGTTTGGGGGGGGGGGGGGGGGGTTTCACCCCGCGGGACATCCCGATCTCGGATGTCCCGCGGGGAGGGAGGTGATCACCCGTGGGTGTTGGTCCACTTTAAGATGCTGCTGCTTTAATAGAACTTGCTAATCAAGGCTGCTATTAGGGAGATTCGTGGACCTTAAACATTCTTCCTATATTTCATACCCAACTAACAGCCAGGGCTGTGGAGTCTATGCCAAAGCCCAACCCAGACAGTTCCTCTATTTTAAATCTGCTTTTCGCCATTATAAAGATAATCAGGCTAGTTAGATGAACATAAAGCACATTTATTGCACAATTTCTGAATAAAAGTTCTGGTCCAGGAAACCACCTTATATACCTAACCTTTTGTCCCCCCTCAGGCCCTCAGCACCTTCATACTTACTGATGATGAAGATCAATTTCATCATCCATCGCAGGCATAGCGGTGTACAATATGGCTTTACGTGCCCCAACACCTACTCCATTTGTTGAATTAGAGAGGGTGTGCCAAGATGAGGAGTGCTGAACATGCCTTAGCACATGACCCTTCATTGCAATTCATGGGAGTAGGTGTGGAGGAGGCTCCATGGACGCCACCAGTGCTGAAGACTGAATCGAAAGTATAAAGATGAGGGAGCTGCATTGGGAGTCAAGCACTGGACCTGCACAGTGGAGCTGTGGGGGCACAAAACCAAAAGTTAAACACTTTGTTTCATGACAGTTTCATTGTAAGAGCCTTAGGACAGCATGAAGGTATAGAGTATCGAGGAACAGGGGAGATTGGAGAACACATCACCACTAGAACACCCAGCTGCTGCTGATCGCCATTTATTTTTTAGGGGGCCTTAGATTGAGAAAATATGAAATATGAAAAAAATGCATTCTTCATTAGTACAGTATTTTCTTATCTGTGCTGGAGTGAGTCAGATTTCTACTCCGACAGCACAGAACTAGTTCCAACTCAGCCTCCATGACCTTCTGCCAACAATCGCTCATAAGAAATTTCTGCATGGGCAACCATTTCCAAAAAAAGGCCCTCAAAGAGGCATCCGATCGATCACTGAATACGAAGTAGAATTCATGTGGGGGATGCCATTGAAAAGGAGGTTCAATTTTTTTCAGAAAATTTTGTTTTCATTTTCAGGTAAATACTTTAAATTTTAAGCATGTAAACATTAGGGCTGTGGATCACAAATACTAAACCAATTTTGGTGTCCCAATTCATTGGCACAGCTAACACATAGCAAACATAGGTGGGAAACCATCAGCAGACCAGGGACACCTATTTTAGTTTACAAAGTAATTCCAACTGAAAAACAGCTTGCTAAAAGGGCAAGAAGTTGTCCAACAGTAATAATCAAGCATGGATAAACAATTACCCACTCAGTGGGGATTGACAAATTAGAGACCGTGGCAGTTGAGTAAATTCACAAGTAAAAGCAAAGTTCACAATGGCAGTACTGCATATGTTGAAATGACCATGACTCAAACCAACCAGGGGGACAGAAAAATACCATTTTGTGATTACTCACCTGTAAAAGTAAAAGTATGTCACACACCCTGCTTCCAATATTCATGACATGTGTGTTATTACCTGTAGAGGGTGAACTTTTGCAGAGATGACAGGAAAAAAAAAGGAAGCCCCTCCCGGTCCATAAATATCTGGGACCTCCCACACATTCCCCAGTATAGGATAGCAGTAAGGGGACCACAAAATGGTATTATTCCAAGTATGTCACACACCCCGCTTCCAATATTCATGACATGTGGGACATCCAATAGCAGTGTCCGTCATGGGTGGGGAACCAAACAAGGCAACAATGCACAAACTTAAACCACTGCGGCTTGCAGAACCTTGCAGCCAAAAACAGCATTCGCAGAAGCCCGCACATCAACCTTGTAAAACTTGGAAAAAGTATGAACGGAAGACCAAGTAGCAGCCTTACAAACTTGTTCAACAGAAGCCTGGTGCTGAAAGGCCCAAGAAGCCCCAACAGCACGAGTAGAATGAGCAGTGACCTGAAAAGGGGGAACCTTCCCTTATGGCAGAAAAGACCCCAACAATGGCCTGGCGGATCCATTTACTAATGGAAGCCTTGGCGAGCGCCAAACATTTGCTGGGTCCAGAGGGCACCACGAAAAAGGCGTCCGTCTTACGAAAAGGAGAAGTAGTCACCAAATACTACTTCACACAACGAAATACTACTTCACACAACGAAATACTACTTCACACAACGAAATACTACTTCACACAACGAAATACTACTTCACACAACGAAATACTACTTCACACAACGAAATACTACTTCACACAACGAAATACTACTTCACACAACGAAATACTACTTCACACAACGAAATACTACTTCACACAACGAAATACTACTTCACACAACGAAATACTACTTCACACAACGAAATACTACTTCACACAACGAAATACTACTTCACACAACGAAATACTACTTCACACAACGAAATACTACTTCACACAACGAAATACTACTTCACACAACGAAATACTACTTCACACAACGAAATACTACTTCACACAACGAAATACTACTTCACACAACGAAATACTACTTCACACAACGAAATACTACTTCACACAACGAAATACTACTTCACACAACGAAATACTACTTCACACAACGAAATACTACTTCACACAACGAAATACTACTTCACACAACGAAATACTACTTCACACAACGAAATACTACTTCACACAACGAAATACTACTTCACACAACGAAATACTACTTCACACAACGAAATACTACTTCACACAACGAAATACTACTTCACACAACGAAATACTACTTCACACAACGAAATACTACTTCACACAACGAAATACTACTTCACACAACGAAATACTACTTCACACAACGAAATACTACTTCACACAACGAAATACTACTTCACACAACGAAATACTACTTCACACAACGAAATACTACTCCACATCCAAGGAGTGCAAAACCCTCTCCTTGTCATTGCTAGGCTTAGGACACAAGGAAGGGAGAACTACATCCTGATTGAGATGGAAAGCAGTAACTACCTTAGAAATGAAATCTGGCTTAAAGCGAAAAACCACCTTATCCTGGTGTCTCTCACAGTAAGGGGCCTGAATGGACAGAGCTGCCAACTCAGAGACACGCCGAACAAAAGAAATAGCCACCAAAAAGGCAACCTTTTGAGTGAGCATAGAAAGTGCAGCATCCTGCACCGGCTCAAAAGGAGGCCCCTGGAGGGCAGACAGAACCAAATTCAAATCCCAAAACGGGCAACAAAGGCTTCCTAGGGGGCCGCACATGAGTGACCCCCCCGGAAAAAAGTCTTAACCAGAGGATGCAGTGCAAAAGACCTCTGAAAGACGACCGCCAGGGCAGAGACCTGCCCTTTCAAGGTACTAAGCTGGAATCCCAGGTCCTGACCGTGTTGAAGAAACTCCAAAATCCTAGGAATCGAAAACACCCTACAAAGCAAGACCCAAGCCACACACCGGTCAATATAGGACCTCCAAGTTCTGTAATAGAAAAGGAAGAGGAAGATCTCTTCCTAGCTCTAACAAGAGTCTGAATCCCCGCATCAGACAAACCTTCCTCCTTTAAGATGGAGGTTTCAGCAGCCATTCCGTCAAAGCCAGCGTTTGCAAATTGGGGTAACGAAGTTGACCTTGAGTGATCAGATCCGGAAACAGGGGCAACCTGTACTGACCTACCGCCAGCCTTACGACATCTGCGAACCAAACCTTTCTTGGCCACCTTGGAGCCACCAGGATTGCTGGCGCACCTTCTTGAGCCAACTTGCGCACCACCCTGCCCACCATGGAGAAGGGGGGAAACAGGTACAGGAACCCCAGATCCCTCCAGGCCAGAGACATGGCGTCCACTGCCAGGGCCAGAGGATCCTGAGAGACACAAATGCAGGAAGCTTGTGATTGTGACGTGAGGCAAAGAGATCCACCTCCGGAGTCCCCCACTTGCGACAGAGGGACTGGAATACCTTGTGATTGAGAGACCATTCCCCTCGGCGAGAGGATCTCCTGCTTAGGGAGTCCGCCTCCCGTGTTCTCCACACCCGGAATGTAAACGGCTGAGATGCATGGGACATTGCTCTCTGCCCAGGCAAGAATCAGAGACACTTCCATGAGGGCACTCCTGCTGTGAGTCCCTCCTTGGTGATTGATGTAAGTGACCGCTGTCAGATTGTCTGATCGAACTTGAACCGGCAAACCCTGCAAATCAAAAGTCAAGCGAGACAGAACCAACCAAATGGCCCTCACCTCCAAGACATTGATAGGGGTGTGTGCCTCCCGAGGCCCCCACAGCCCCTGGAACTGATGTTCCCTCCAGAAACCCCTCCCAGCCCAACAGGCTGGCGTCCATGGTGACCGTTTCCCAACAAGGGGCCAGAAAGGATCTGCCCCTCATCAAATTGCTTGGTTCCAGCCACCACTGAAGAGACTGCCGAATCCGGGGGGACATCAGAAACGACTGATCCAAAGACAGCGGACACCTGTCCCAGGCCAACAGTAGATGGAGCTGGAGCGTCCGCATGTGAAACTGAGCAAAGGGAACTGCCTTGAAAGAAGCCACCAACAATCCCACCAGTCACATCCCCAGTCGTATAGATGGGCGAGGGTTGGATAGGAGAAGCCGTATCAGATCCTGAACCATCTGCACTTTGGACTGAGGTAGGAACACCCTGGTCTGAATGGTATCCAGAGTCATGCCCAGAAAGGAAACCTCCCTTGACGGGGAAAGACGACTTGGGGTAGTTGATCACCCAACCGAACCTCTCCAGCGTGGACACCACCGTTCTGATGTCTAGCTCCGCCTGGCTGAGAGAGGATGCCATAATGAGAAGGTCGTCCAGAAACGGCACAATGCGAATGCCCTGGGCTCTGAGAAGGGCCATTATACCCGCCAGCACCTTGGTGAACCCCTCGGTGCCGACGTTAGCCTGAAAGGAAGAGCCACAAACTGAAAATGCTGATCTAGCACGAACCTGAGGAATCTCTGGTGTGCCGGGAAGATTGGTACATGCAGGTAAGCATCCTTGATGTCTATGGACGTCATGAAGTCCCCCTGACGAAGAATGGATGGCTGATCGCAGAGTCACTATGCGGAACTTCTTGGTTCTGATGAACCTGTTGAGAAGCTTCAAATCCAGAATAGGTCTTATGGAGCCTTCCTTCTTGGGGACCGTGAAGAGGTTGGAATAGTAGCCCAGGCCTCTTTCCGAGGGAGGCACCAGGTAAATTACTTCCATGTCCAGAAGATTCTTTACAGCCGACAGGAGCCCCTACGCTGCCCAGGGATCCGAGGGGACCCGAGATCTGAAGAATCTGGGAGGAGGCCGGAACTTGAACTCCAGCTTGTAACCGGAAGACACCACTTCCAAGATCCATTTGTCTGTGACCTCCCGGTCCCAGACCTGGAAGAAGAGCCGCAGCTGCCCCCACACCCGCAAGGGTGAGGGTGCCCCCTCATTGCTGAGCTGGTGTGGCAGCGGGCTTGGAACCCCAGTTGTGTCCTGGACGAGCACGTCCTCTGCCTCTGTTCCAAAAATCACCTTTTAAGTTAGAGTAGGCCAAACCTCCGTCTGCTCTGGCACCGCAAAAGGAAGGATTAAAGGAGCCCGCCCCACGAAAGGAGCGACGCTGCTTCTTACGCGGAGGTAACCTTCCTCCTTTTGCGACCGAATCCAAATTTTCTCCAAACAGCCGCAACCCCAGGAAGGGTAGCCCTGTAAATGATCTCTTAGCCGCAATGTCACCCGCCCACTGGTGCAACCAGACCGACCGGCGAATAGCCACCAGCAAGGCCGAGGTTCTACTACACATACATATTGTGTCATCCAATGCGGACAAAACAAAAGACATGAATAATTCACACCGCTTAAAGGCTGCAAACTCATCACTGGCCAGGTCAAGCTGGGAAACACTCAACAGGTCCCTAACGACAGACCTGGTAGCCACAGCCATGAGCGCAGAAGCACAAACAGGCCGCAATGCTGAACCCACACTAGCAAAAGCACGGCTAACCATTTGATCAATGCGCTTGTCCTCACCATCTTTGAGAGAGGTGGCATCAGGAGAATGTACAACCGAGGTATTGGACAATCCCAGTGCATCGACCTCAGGAGGAGACGACCAGTGCTTCACCGCGTCCCCTGGAAAAGGGTACTTCCTATCCCATCCCTGAGGAACACCGGGGAGCCGGCTAGGTTTCTCCCATTCCTTAAGAATAATACTTTCAAAATGTTTCTGATTTGGGAATTCCAAGCGAGGCTTAGAGGTCCCAAAGAATTCCACCTTCTGCGGAGGGGACTCCGCTGGAGGCGAAATAGCCAGAACCTCAAACAAGTGGGTCAGGACCTTGGGGGAATCCACGGCATCCCCCTTCCCATGTTCAGCATCAGCACCAACAAACTGCTGATCCTCAGATCCATCGGATTCCTCAAACAATTCCCCCTCTTCAAGCAGGGAATAATCCGACCAGTCAGGAGTATCATAGTCCTCAAAATCAAGAACCGGCACGGCCGGAGACAGGTACCTTCTCTTAGCCGTGGCTTTTCTGGCCGCAGAGCTAGAAATCATTCTCTCGATGTTGGCCAGCCTAGCACATACATCAGATTGCGACTCCCCGCTAATGACATTGTTACTCGGGGTCCGGATCAGGCGGGGTGGAGTAGGTGATGAGGCCGGCGGCACTGACCCAGACGCCTGGGACCCAGACTGCCACGTTATGACCTGATGAGCACATGGTATGCTAATCAGTACATTATCCCCCGTAAGGGAAACCCCACAGCCCACACACTGCAGGGATTGCCCCGAAGGGAGCCCGGGCCCAGTATCCTGGGAAGCCTCCATATGGTGATTTTACGGTAGTCGCAATGACCAGAGGGAATTACGCTGTTTAAGCAACCCGGGATGCCCCCTTTAAGTCCCAAGTGGGAGGATTTGAATGATACCCCAATTTAAAACCAAGGGACCCCAGGACCGGGAGAACGCCCCGTTTTAACACTTCAAACTGAAGAACCAAAAAAGACTGCACAAACTATTTTCAAAAACTAAACAGCGTGCTGACTGCACAGGGTTAAAGCAACCTAGCTTGTGAACCCAATGAATAAACGGACGGGGGGTCCCACATAACCCCCCAAACCCTTACTACAGCAGTAGCACCACTATAAATAACCAGATCCTAAATAGTGCTATCAAAATTTATTAATCCATATATCTACATTTATTTACAACAAATACTATAAGAAAAATTTTAAACCATTTAAAAAAAACAGACACGACACTGACAAAAAGGAGGGGGGGAGGGGGCAAACGCACCACTTCTCTCAGTATAACACGAGGAGCCCCATGGATTCCCCTAAATCTATATCAATAAACATAACAGCCTGCTTTGCAAACGCGCTGTTGCTAATAATTCAATAATAAAGTGCTAAGACAATAGTGCAACTAAAAAACAGGACATTAACACCATATTTATCCATGTGCCCAAAGAATAATAAATTAGGTCCTCATATAATGTGCAAACGACGCAGGTGTGTAAATCTGTAATGTATATTCAATTTGTGCCAAAAAGCTAACAGCCTCAGATAACTGAAGCACACCCCTAACTACAAAAGCAATGAGAACCCACCAGGTGAAGATGAGCAGACAGATAATATATCAATGAGAAATAAAAGACACTCACATCTGAAGAGCAGACTCACGTGGACGTCCCCCCCACATACCCGCACTCCTCACCACCAACCCGTTTCGTGACGTCACAGCGTCACTTTCTCAAGGCGTGTGAGGAGCCCCTAGTTCAGGTCCCGTATTTAAACTCACCCCGCCATCGCTCCCACGCGCCGCGGGCCAACCAGAGGCAGGCCGCCGACGCACTCCGGCCGGAAGTGCGTCAGCGGACATGACGTGGGGAAGGTGGTCAAAGGGCCCCCAGCCAGGAAATGGAGCCTGGCCCGCAAAGCGCATCATCCCGAATGGGAGCACGCTGCACGCTCCCGAATGAGCACACGCGCGAGCATGCACCGAGATGAGGCCCGCGGCGAGATGGAGCGAGGAGAGGTAAGTGAGTCAACGGAACAGGGGGAAGATGTATGATAGCAAACCAATAGTGCACTCATAACCCAGACACCAGAAACCACAATATACATATATTCTATCCTATAATGTACAAAAATCATATTAACACTATGATTACTATATTACAATATAAATAATTTCATTAAATTAAATAATCAATGATCCTCCTGCCACATAACCAAATATTCCGGCCCTAGACTCGCCATATCCAAGAACAGTACAAATTGCAATAACAAAAATGCAAATACAACACCCCTAAATGGACATACATTCCCCCCTCCTTTCCCTTGAACCCCCCCACCTCCCCTTCGCCTAACTTTTTAAGAAGGGGTGTGCTATGTCCCTCATTGTTTGGTGGCTCCTTTCTCCTTAAGATAAACTGAGTGTGGGGTTGGATTTAAAGTATGCTTAGATATGTGGCAGCAAAATGGTTTCGCCCGAGTTAGTCTGGGCTTTAACATAGTTTGGTCAGAGCTCATCTATGCTTACAGCATACACTGGTCTTGTTGTAATATTCAGGTTCATCATTGCATGGCCAGAGCCTGTTTATGCTCATAGCATATATTGGTCTTGTTGCAATACTTAGGTTCACCACTTGATGGTAGGATGTTTTGATCCTCATAGGAACTATGGAATCAAATACCTATGTATGTCCATTTAGAGGTGTTGTATTTGCATTTTTATTGTTTATTCTTATTGCAATTTGTACTGTGTTCTTGGATATGGTGAGTCTAGGGCCGGAATATTTGGTTATGTGGCAGAAGGATCATTGATTATCTTATGAAATTATTTATATTGTAATATAGTAATCAGTGTTAATATGATTTTTGTATATTATAGGATAGAATATATGTATATTGTGGTTTGTGGTGTCTGGGTTATGAGTGCACTATTGGTTTGCTATCATATATCTTCCCCCTGTTCCGTTGACCCACTTACCTCTCCTCGCTCCATCTCGCCGCGGGCCTCATCTCGGCGCATGCGCGTGCTCATTCGGGCGCGTGCAGCGCGCTCCCATTCGGGATGATGCGCTTTGCGGACCAGGCCCCATTTCCGTGTTGGGGGCCCTTTGACCACCTGCCCCACGTCATGTCCGCTGACGCACTTCCGGCCGGAGTGCGTCGGTGGCGGCCTGCCTCTGGTTGGCCCGCGGCGCGTGGGAGCGATGGCGGGGTGAGTTTAAATACGGGACCGGAACTAGGGGCTCCTCACACGCCTTGAGAAAGTGACGCTGTGACGTCACGAAACGGGTTGGTGGTGAGGAGTGCGGGTATGTGGGGGGGGGGGGGGGATGTCCACGTGAGTCTGCTCTTCAGATGTGAGTGTCTTTTTATTTCTCTGATATATTATCTACTGTCTGCTCATCTTCACCTGGTGGGTCCTCATTGCTTTTGTAGATAGGGGTGTGCTTCAGTTATCCGAGGCTGTTAGCTTTTTGGCAGAAATTGATTATACATTACAGATTTACACACATGCGTTGTTTGCACATTATATGAGAGGACCTAATTTATTATTCTTTGGGCACATGGATAAATATGGTGTTAATGCCCTGTGTTTTTTAGTTGCACTATTGTCTTAGCACTTTATTATTGAATTATTAGCAACAGCGCATTTGCAGAGCAGTCTGTTATATATTTATTGATATAGATTCAGGGGAACCCATGGGGCTCCTCGTGTTATACTGAGAGCAGTGGTGCGTTTGCCCCCTCCTCCCCCCTCCTTTTTGTCAGTGTCGTGTCTATATGTTTTTTTAAATGGTTTTAAATTTGTCTTATAGTATTTGTTGTAAATAAATGTAGATATATGGATTAATAAATTTTGATAACACTATTTAGGATCTGGTTATTTATAGTGGTGCTACTGCTGTAGTAGGGTTTGGGGGGTTATGTGGGACCGCCCGTCCGTTTCTTCCTTTAACACTTGATAAGGAGTCCTCCTGAAAGACACAATTGCAGGGACCCATAAGGCACAATCGGACACACAATCAACATACTTATATGCAGCCAAGAAAGGCATGAAAGCATATATTTTATATATTATATTATATATTTTATATATTATATTTTATAGATTATATTTTATATATTATATTTTTAGACCTGGGAAGCTGCCCCAAGCGCTCAAATAGCCAGACACAGCGCTATACGTAAAAATAAGGAAAGGGCCCACAGGGCACACGCAGAGTGTCGTAATGGCATCCAGCACAGACCACCCGGAGAGAGGGAGAAGGGAGGGCCAGCGCGGATCGCGTGCCGTGCCTGACCCCACCCCCTACCCTCAGCCCAGGAAGACGCGGCTCCCAGCCAGTGGCCGGGCCCCAGAATGGCGACAGTGCACAAGGGGGGGCAGGCCGCGGCGAGTGCGCCGAGCGCCCCCCCCTTCGAGCGCCTGAGGGGAAGAAGCTCCCCAACCGTAAATGGCCGCCACATGCGGCCAGCACAAGTAAAGCAAAAAGACTGACCAGTACTGAAGTACACATCAAACACGCGCACACAGCTCAGAAAAATAAAAAAGTTATGGTAGAAACGGCACCCCCCCCCCCCCTCAGAGGGGAACCCAGAAGGGGGGAAATCGGCACCCCAGAAGTGGAAGGGGAGTTAGGGATGGAGCATCCCAAGCCAGGATCACCAACCCAGATACCGCCTACCCCCTAGTATGGGGTCTCACGGGGGAGCATGGCTCCCTGTATACACCACAAAGGTGCTGCCTACCATTGCCCGGACCCACAGCCAAGGCTGGGAGGCATAATAAGGGTTTAAATAACAAAGTCCGGGCAGCAATAGAAACAAATTGGCCGGGGGTAACCCGGCTACGTGCAAGGAGGAGGCACAGCCATCTTCTGCTTGCTCGCCGTCTGCAGAGACGAAAAACTGGGGAATGTGTGGGAGGTCCCAGGTATTTATGGACCGGGAGGGGCTTCCTTTTTTTTCTGTCATCTCTGCAAAAGTTCGCCCTCTACAGGTAATAACCCACATGTCATTAATATTGGAAGCGGGGTGTGTGACATACTTGGAATATCTCCCTGCTGCATTTGCAATGAATTAAGCTCTATCATTTAGTGCAACTTCCTATTACCCACATTAAGAAATGTTCATGCACGACCACCACAAGCACACCATCTGCTACTCCAAAATTTACAACAATGGATTATTTCACATATGCAAACACTGCCACTGGTGAATAAAAACATAAGATTTGGCAATATACTGGTTACATTAAAATAATTTTGCACTTCAAGACCATATTTTAGCCAATAAAGTGATAAACCGCACGCCGAGTAAGAACACCTGTATTTTTTTAAATACGGTAATATGTATCCGTTTGTCAGAAGCAAAGGATTCCAGCAGAGTTGTTAATTCACTACATCCGTTTACGGTTGACAGCTTCATAATTACTCTATAAATATAAAGCTATGCCCTGAAAGTCTACTTTGGAGGGGCTAATGGACTGTACACAAAGGTCAAATTAAGCAAATTTTACACAATAGTTTAATATCCAAAATTACTATACATCGTTTTGCACAAGCTTGCTCAACCAACCTTTTATAACAGATAAAATTTTAAAATGCCTGTCTTGGAGCCACTAATTTTTTTTCAGTTTACTTAATCTACTGTAAACCACCCAATGCTGAACAAAACCCACTAGCGATCGGCCTAAAATCTAATATTCCAGGGCTTTTCCCCGGAACATCCCAAATCAGCAGACCCTCTCAGGGCACCCATACAAACTCACCTTTCCCTGGTCCAACAGTGCATGTGTGGGCTCTCATCCAGGGCAGTTTGCCTTTCGGAAATGGCTCTGATGGTTTTCAGTAGGGAGAAGGAAAGGCTGGTGTGGAAGCGCACACGCCGCCAGGGATACTGCAGCACACTATTGAAGTCTATCAGAGACCTTTGCTGAAGGCTGTAAACATAGGTCTCCGGTTGGAAGAGAGCCCACACGTACACCACTTGAGGTAAGGCGAGTTTTAGTGGGTGTTCTGGTGGTTTCACACTGCAGGGCATACCGAACTGGCATGGAACAAAACACAGGAAAGTGAAATTCTCAGATATTGATTGGCTTTAAATCTAAAAAAGTCTTTAGAAAATGCGTATCCAGTAGACCTTGTTTTATCAACTGCCCATGTTACCCCAAAAAGCATATTTAAAGCTACATTAAACGAATGTAATAATACTTGTGAAAAGCAGACCAGGTATGTGGCATTTCAAAATGCTCAAAATTAATATGACCATAAAGGGCAAGTAGAAATGTTCACTAACAAATTTAAAATCGGATACTAAAGCACATACAACATGGACTCCTATAGCGTAAAAAAAAAACCTCACTCCCCCTGCAAGATCGGCCCTGTGATTGGTCACCAGCTGTCATGTGACCTGGAGTGACTGTTGAGGCCTAGTTTTGTAAAGGAAGGAGCAGGTGAAAAAAAAAAAATGGTGTGCCAGGCAGGCATCAGCAATTTAAAAGTAATCTTGATTGTGAAGAAAGCCCATGCATATACAGTCTATATAGCAGAGGTACTTAACTGGCAGACCCCGGGAGCCAGTTGTCCAAACCCCTCCTCAGCCTTAGTGTGCTGCCATGGGTTGCCATTATACCGACAGTGAGTGCCTGTAATCCAGTGCCTGCTTCTGCCCGTAGGCTAAAGCAGACTATTTGGGGGGTAAAGTGGAATATTTTTTGGGGGGTGGGGGATAGAGGGGGCCATTGCGGGGAATGAGGATGGACATCGGGGGGGGTGCAAAGCGGACATTTGCATGGGAGCGAAGGATAATGCTGACCATTTGGCAGGAGAGAAATGAGGCTGACCATTGTGCATTGTGGGGAACAGGAGAATAAGGATCACCATTGTGGTCAAAGGGGGCTAACCATTTTGTGGGGTTAAGGCTGAGCACTGTGGGTAGGAACTGGCTGGTCTGTTTTTGGTGGACCATTTGAGAGGACAGGGCTGAATTCTCAGCTAACCCCCCCTCTGCAGTTGCTGACCTGCACCCCTCACCTAATACTCCTTCCCAATCACTGACCTGCATCCTCACCACCACCAACCTGCACACCTCACCTAACCCCCCCTCACCCCCACCCCTTGAGGGCCTGAATGCCTTACCTAACTCGCACGTTCTCCAGTCACTGGTTTACCCCCTCACCTAACTCCCTTCCCCCCACCACTGGTGGCCTGCATCCTACAACTTGGCACCCAAATTCAGCTTATTGCTTTGGAGCAGAGTTCTTGACTGTTGGTGCTCAGCTCAAACCCTATGCTGTGATCAGATTCAGAGCCTTATTCCGGCAAGTATGGCACACATGCCCTTGGCAAGGAGATCTAGCGTAAACAATAGTTAGGGATACTATACCAGTTAACATTACAAAACAGATTAGAGGGATTGACCACCCTATGCAACCCAGTGACTGGTCCTTCTCTGGCACTCGGCAACGTACCCAATCACAGCAGCAGGGTACAAATGAGGAGAACCTTTTTGATCGGTCTATAACTTTCATGAATTCTCCCCTATTCGTCAGAGGGCAATTTCTGCGAACAGAGGCACCCACTCAAAGGGAGCAAACCGTGCACAGGCACGCCTACCCTCCATTATTGCTTGGGCTGGAGCTTTTGACAATATATAGAAAAGGAACAGCCACAGTCAAATATATCACACTGCCAAACAGGCCATAGCCCCACAACAAATACCATGCATGTAAAGTGCTATATGGCCATTATCACCCCTTCCAATCACTACATGACAATGCTCCATCCTGGTTTCCTGGATCGCCTCACTAAACTCAAAGAAGCTGGTCTCTAGTATCAGTTTCCAGAAATTGCAAAGGCAATAAATATTTTGCTTCCTCATCACTATCACTACCCTTTGTCACATTTTGAACAGCTATTAAAGAATTAGTACAAAGATTTGGGCACTTCCATCAAAATGTAGATATGTGAATGTTAAAGGGCATATGCATATACACGAAAGGGAAAACACTGTAAGAGCCAGTTTCAAGAGCTTCACAACCTACATTTTTCTATCCAATCGGATTTGACAGTTTGTTTTTCCGCATAGCCACCATTAATCCATCTGCTACAGCATGATTCTCAACGTTCAAAGTAAAGGTTTGTACCTCCATTGTCAGCTCCTATCCTTCAATCTCTTGCCAGTGTATTACTGTATGTGTCAGTCTGTGCATTACTGTACCTGCCAGTCTGCATTATATATAAGTTCAGTCATTCTACATTCTCATTGCATGTCAAAATCTATAAATTTCACTGTCTATTTGCTCTATTTTTTGCTAAAAGTATTTTAACCAACTATTATCTGAAGCCAGTGTAAAATCAGTGTAAAATCACAGTGCAAAAAGTGCAAAGTCAGTATGATGCTCTTACATTTTCTTCCTTTGTATGGAATTAATTAGATTTACAAAAGACAGAACAGCAATTATAGGCCAAAGAAGTCAGGGCAGAAAAGACCAGGTTAAGTTCCGTCACCTCATCTCACTGGCAGAAAAAAAAGCAGATTGATCTGAAAGGTCATTCAACAGACTTTCCAGTTTTAGCTTTTCTGAGAAATTTAACACAAAGTAGTACTTAACAAGCCCCAGTAATACAATCCAAAATCACATGAAATGCTAACCCAGGATTGAGAGGATATTGGTTAAAATTCTGCAAGGTCATAGCTTATCCAGCAATTAATCAAGCCAAAGCATACACTTCCCTCTCAACACAGCACCCAGGGGCTCATACCAGCTGCAGCAAACATTAATTAAAATCCCAGCATGCCCTGCAAGGAAAGCTACCACTATCTACCTTCAAGCACATCTGCATGTGCTCTTGAAAAACGTAGACTGCGTTTTCAAGATGGAAGCTGCAAGGATTATGAAAATGTGCTGCTGCTTTAATTACATATAGCAGATGGAATATGACTGACCTGATCTTGTGCTGGAAACTAAATGATCTAACAGACTTAAAGTACAGAGGGGTGTGCCAGTGATTCAGAAAGTGTTCATCACTCCACAACATGTGTATTGAAAAGTCAGGAAAAAAATACAATTTTGTGATTACTCACCTTTAAAATGGGTATTATAAGTATGTCACACACCCCGCTTCCACTATTCATGACATATGGGTTATGGTCCAGTAGAGGGCGAACTTCTGCAGAGATGAAAGCAAAAAAGAAGCCCCTCCCGGTCCATAAATACCTGGGACCTCCCACACATTCCCCAGTATATGACAGCCGTAAGGGGACCAGGAAGAGCTAATAAAACATTCTTAATAAAAAAGGTTCACCATATAAAGGATCCAGAATACCAAAGGGCGGGATGAAGCGGGGTGTGTGACATACTTATAATACCATTTTGTGATTACTCACCTTTAAAATGGGTATTATAAGTATGTCACACACCCCGCTTCATCCCGCCCTTTGGTATTCTGGATCCTTTATATGGTGAACCTTTTTATTGTTAAGAATGTTTTATTAGCTCTTCATGGTCCCTTTACGGCTGTCATATACTGGGGAATGTGTGGGAGGTCCCAGGTATTTATGGACCGGGAGGGGCTTCTTTTTTGCTTTCATCTCTGCAGAAGTTCGCCCTCTACTGGACCATAACCCATATGTCATGAAAAGTGGAAGCGGGGTGTGTGACATACTTATAATACCCATTTTACAGGTGAGTAATCACAAAATGGTATTATTCCAAGTATGTCACACACCCCGCTTCCACTATACATTACATATGGGACATCCAATAGCAGTGTCTGTCAGCAAAAAATGCACCAATTTAAACCACTGCAGCTTGGCGAACCTTGTAGCCAAAAACAGCATCTGCTGAGGCCCGCACATTAACCTTATAAAACTTGGAAAAAGTATGAACGGAAGACCAAGTAGCAGCCTTACAAACTTGTTCAACAGAAGCCTGGTGCTGAAAGGCACAGGAAGCACCAACAGCACGAGTAGAAAGAGCAGTGATCTTAAAAGGAGGAACCCTCCCCTTAGCAGAATAGGCCCCAACAATGGCCTGACGTATCCATTTACTAATGGTAGACTTGGCTGGCGCCAAACCTTTCCTGGGCCCAGAGGGCACCACGAACCAGGCGTCCGTCTTACGAAAAGTCGAAGTAGCAACCAAATAGTACTTCACACAACGAACCACATCCAAAGAGTGCAAAACCCTCTCCTTGTCATTGCTAGGCTTAGGACACAAGGAAGGGAGAACTACATCCTGATTGACATGGAAGGCAGAAACCACCTTAGGAAGGAAATCTGGTTTAAAGCAAAAAAACACCTTATCCTGGTGTGTCTCAAAATAAGGGGCCTGAATAGACAAAGCCGCCAACTCAGACACACCGAACAGAGGTAATAGCCACCAAAAAGGAAACCTTTTGAGTGAGCACAGAAAGAGCCACATCCTGCATCGGTTCAAAGGGAGGCCCCTGGAGGGCCGAAAGAACCAAATTTAGGTCCCAAACGGGAACCAAAGGCTTTCTAGGGGGCCGAACACGAGTGACCACTTGAAAAAAAGTCTTGACCAGATGATGCAAAGCAAACGACCTTTGAAAAAAGACAGCCAGGGCAGAAACCTGACCCTTCAAAGTACTGAGCTGGAACCCTAGATCCAGACCGTGTTGAAGAAACACCAAAATCCTAGGAATCGAAAACACCCTGCAAGGTAAGGCCCTAGCCTCACACCAGTCAATATAGGACCACCAAGTCCTATAGTAAATGGTGGAAGACCTCTTTCTAGCTCTAATCAAGGTTTGAATAACCGCCTCAGACAAACCTTCCTCCCTCAGGATGAAGGTTTCAGCAGCCACGCCGTCAAAGCAAGCGTTTGAAAATTGGGGTAACGTAGTTGAGCTGAGGAGGTGAAGAAAAGCTTTTTGGGAGTCCCTGTCCACTGAGTGGATGCTCTTTGATCCTTCCCGTGGGTTTTGGTCAGGGGCTCCCAAGTGCCAGTTTTACTCAATTAAGTACAGTGTGATTCCTATTTCTTTGTAAATACCAAATTTAATAGTAGTGCAAAATATCTATATACATATACAATAAATGTTATGAATTCATCATAGCTGTACATATCCGGGTGTAAGATTGTGCCCGGTTGACAAAAATACCGTAAAGTCCTTTCTTATTAAATTCTCATTGATATACAGACCACCTTGCATACATGCACTTTTCGCAAGCCTACTGCATGCAATAATATCTTGCAAGCCACGAGCTGCCATCCCCCACACACGATCAAATCTATACCAGTGGGTGAGATAAGAAGTAGGAGGAATTGTACTAAGACTGAATCATTTGATGAAGTAGTATCTTCTATTCAATCTAGACTAAAGGCCAGAGGTTACCCCTCGTGGATGCTCACTAGAGCAGAATCCATGCTGATCCACAAATCAATTGATAAAAAATCGACAACGCAGGAGGGTGGTATTTAGTACACCTTATACCACGGAATTCCAACAGGTGGCTAATATCATTAGGAAGAATCTTCCTATGCTTAGAGCAGACCCCCTTTTATATAACATTGACCAGGGGATACAGATCGTCATCTGACGATCACCTAGTTTGGGCAATTTATTGTCTCCCAGTCTATTCCAATCTTGTATTGTACAAAAAACAACTTGGTTATCCACCACGGGCTGTTTTCCATGGTAGCTGTTGTGGCATGTGTAATAAGGTGGATAAGGGCAAATATTTCACATCTACTGTTACTGGCATGAGATACACTATCAAAACGATTTTGAACTGCAATTCATGTTCAGTAATCTATCTCATCACTTGCAGTATATGCAACAAATATGTTGGATGCACCTCAAAAGGGAATTTTTTCCCCAATGCACCACTAGTTATTTCATAATGATATATAAATGTGGGTGTGCCTTAAAGGAATCCCCCAAAAAAAGAGTATATCCAAATATAAGTACACAATATGTGTGGCCCCAGCTACCACCAGGGGCGTCCCCAGGCACCACCAAATAAATTACTAGATCAAAAGTATATCATAAGTAATCAATATTTATTAATGATTACAAAAGTACCATCACAAATATATTAAAAACAAAATACTAGTAGCAGGGACACAGACAATCATCCCTCTTCCTCCTTGTGAAAAATATATAAATCCCTATCACACAAGATGCAATATAAGTAAAGTGACTAGTGCAATATTAAGGTGCTAAATGCTAATAAAAGTGCTAAGTGCTATAATATAACATTCAAAACCTGTATAAATTTGTCCCATATAGAAAAATAACAACCAATCAAATTGCCCCAAACTGGAATACATTTTTAAATAATAAAAAGTGCATAAGATATCACCAAATCAGAAGTTGAGAGGTGTCCCTGCTAGTAACTGGTGTCCTGATCCCCCACGCGTTCCGAGAGCCAAGCTCAAAGGTGCCAGAGAATGATGCCTGCGTCACATACCTTTATATGTACAAAAGTGGCTGGAGAGAGCTCAATTAGCAGGTGCTGCTCATTTCCAATCAGGGCGGCGCTCCAGCACACAGCGGCCGCACAATGCGCAGGAGACGCCACCAATCAAGGACGGCTATCCAAACTATGGACGTAATCGCCCTCCCTCCCCATGCACCTCCCGTAAGGTTAAAAGTCGCCTGACTGAACATCTGTCTGGCATTCATAGGATGGATAATCCCAGGAACTCCAATGTGGCACGCCATTACAATACATGTCATCAGGACCAGAGGCCCAATTTTTAAATGAGTGCCATTGAGAGGGTTTCCCTGGATCCAAGAGGTGGAGATCTACACAGGAAGCAGCTGGCTAGGGAGGCTTATTGGATCTTCACCCTGGCCACCAGATTCCCTCAGGGCATGAATCATAGATAGGATGTCTCACTAATTACTGATAGATAACTCATGCCCATACAATCCCATGGGTCAGGCTTAGATGGTTGCTCTCTCATGACGCTATAGCGCCCTAAATAATTAATTCACACAAAACCTTTTATTATAAGCTTTGGTATTTATTTTATCCTATGTGGACTATGTAGATTATGACCATTTGCCTAATGATTTTTTACCTTCTGGTTCACTTATTTATTCATATATGTGTATATGCAGATGTCCAAATGAATGGGATAATGTTTTTTTGTGGATTATGTATAATACAATTCTGTGAAGTACTCACCTGTAGAATTGGTATTATACGTATACAGTACGTCCTGCTCCAAATATAATACTTACAATTGGGTTATCCTCCGCCAGAGGGCGCTGTGGCACTGCAGACATGCAAAAACAGGCTCCTCCCGGCTCCTTCATATACCCAGGGACCTCCCACAAATCCCCAGCATTGAAAAGCAGTGAACCAGAAGCCGGGAGAAACCAACCACCAAAACAACTGGTAATGATAACAACAATCACCATACAGGGGATCCAGAATAATGTAAAACCAGGGTGGGGTGGAGCAGGACGTACTGTATACGTATAATACCAATTCTACAGGTGAGTACTTCACAGAATTGTATTATTCTAAGTATACAGTACGTCCTGCTCCAAATACTTACAATTGGGACATCCAATAGCAGTGTCCATAAAATAGGGTGGGATCCCCAACAAAAAAGGCAAAGTAGGCCGTCGAGGCACTGTAACCTGCAACCTCGCCACCGAAAGCGACAGTAGCAAAGGCTCCAGCGTCAAATAGTAAAAACCCTTGAAAGGGTATGAACCAGAAACCAAGGTAGCCATTTAGCAAACCTGTACAACAAAACCTGGTGATGAAAGGCCAAAGGATACCTATTCACCAGTAGAAACAGAATAAGGCGAGAGAAGCTCAGCACCTCAAAGGAATAGGTCTGAGCAACAGCCTGACAAGATCAAGCTCTAACAATCATTCCAGGAAGAAGCCAATCTTCCCTAGGACCAGAAGGAAAAAACATCCAAGTAAAGGCTAGGCCAAGGCCACGTAACCCCTGGAAGCAGACAAGATCAGGCACATACAGAGTTAGGTGCCCACAAACCCCGAGGGGCATCAGCCCCCTTAAGGGACCAGAAAAGCAATCCAGGAAAAGGATTCCATCACCTGATGAGGGAAAATAAATCCCGTTGCCTCAGAGTTACTAGGAATAAGGTACAAAAGAAAGACGATGTCTTAAACACATGAACCTAAACCACCACCAGAGGTAGAAAGGACCGGCGTAAGGCGGAGCACCACCTTATCCTGGTGCATAACAAGGAACAAGGGCTAGCAAAACAGAGCCACCCGCTCAGACACGTCTGACTGAGTCAGCAGACCCAAGGGACAACGATGAATGTAAAAGACATTCAGACAGCCTCCTGAATAGGCCCAAAAGGAACGTCCCACAAGGCAACAGTAATAAAAAATTCAAATCCCAACAGGGATCATAGAATTAAATGAGGCACGCAATGAGCAACCCCGAAGGAAAGCTTAGCCAAGGGAAATAGGCATAAGACTTCTGCCAGAAGGCGGGCAGGGTAGAACCTGACCCTTCAGAGTACCGAGTTGGGAAGCCAACTCCAAGCCATGCTGTAATAACGCTAGAGCCCTAGGAACAGAGAATGCTCAACGGGAAAGAGACCTAGGCTAACACCTATCCATATGGGTAAGCCATACCTCTCAAGAGTGGAAGAAGAAGAAGAGCGCTGCTCTTAGACTTCCATTAGTCACTAACACAGAGGGAAGAATCCCGTCTCCATAAGGACGGAAGAACCAGCAGCCAAGGCCGGCTAGGCCAGAGACTGTAGAATTGGAGCGATGTAACGGAGGCCCTGAGCGAAACAGGGCGACACCCCTGGCAGAACGTATAGAACTACCCTAAGGTATCACGTCTGCGAATCCATATTCCACTAGGCCCCCCAGGGGCCACCTGAACCAATGGTCCCCCCACCAGAGCGATTCTGCACAGAAAACCGCCTAACAGAGGGAAGGGAGCCAAGGCCAAAAAGGCCAGAATGCCCTGTCATAAAAATACTAAATCCTCATGACCACGGTCAGAGGAGCCAGGGACAGGGAAATGAGTGGCAAGAGCCTGAAAAGGTGACGGAGCACCAAACAAGCCATACTGGTTGAACATCAGAACCCAGGGATAGCACCACCTGTCACAGAGGGACCTCCACAGGAGCGAATACCAATGATAAGCAGGGAACATTATCCTCCACCCAGAACAGGAAAATATACCTTCCTGGGGAACCATCCTGCACTAGGTCCCACACAGATGAATAACGGCAGGCCACAGTCATCAGACAGACCGAGCACCGCCCACAGGCAGGCTGGAAGAGGAGAAGACAGGCGAGATGGCGTCGGCCTGAAAACTCACTGTACTGATAGGTACAAGGACCTCCTAGAAGGCCCCATCTTCCCCACACCCGCATGGGGTTACAGAAGGAAAAAACCTCCCCGCCACCTGAAGGGTTGGCATCCACGGTGATCATCTGTGGAAGGGGCAAGCAAAGAACTGTCCCTAGACAGGATCCTAGAGTAAATCCACTCAAAGAGGGACTCCTAACCCAGGGGAAGGGTACACATGATCCCGCTCCAGGGATGCTGGGTCCCAGTCCAGTATTAATAGAATTTGTAGAAGAAAACCCTTGGTAGAGGAATATAAGGAACTTCACTAAGCAAGTCTGACTGAACCCATGCAACCAGATTGTCCACCTTATTGTAGAGGGAGGAAGATTTTCGCCTGACCGAGACTAGATTCATCCCTAGAAATGGAGATACCCATCAAGAGGACAAGGAGGACAAGAGGTGAATAAAAACACCCATCCAGAAGACTCAAGTGATGGCACCAGCCGAGTAGCTAACTCGACCTGACAGATTGGGAAGCGAGAAGGACCACCTGGCAGGCCTCTCGTGGACTGCCCTTGGTCTCAGAGACATGGCTTCCATTAGTACCTTGGTGAACACTGTGGGGGCAGAAGAGAGGCCAGATAAGGCCACGGAATAGTGGTGTTGGACACCCCACACAACCAGAAAAGCCTGAGTGTCTAGAAGACACAGGGAAGTGAGCATAAGCATCCCTGATCTCCCCAGAAGGCAAGGACCCACTAGGCGCAAGGCGCTAGTGGCCCATCCCAGAAATTTTCATGCAGAATGTGCCTGCATAGCAGAATTGCCAACAACTTGTGATTAAGAAGGGCCGACAGACTCATTCTTTTGGGAGAATGAAGGGGTTGGCGTAACGGCACATGCCTCTGCCTGATAAGTGCAAACTGCAAGTGACCTCCAAAGCCCCGTAGGCCGTGTATGGCCTGCACCAGCACCTGAACATAGGCAGGGGAACAGGAGTACCCTGACAATCATGGGGGAGGCCGCGCGGCAGACTTTATCCTGTATCCGGAGGAAACTACCTCCTGTATCCACCAGAAAGAGGCAAAATGCCTCCTGATAGGAGCAAGGTGCCGCAGTCATCCCCTCGCCCAGGCGGGCGAGGGCACCCCATCATGCTTGAGGGGATTTGGTGGAAGATTTAGGTTTAACCCTGCCAGAGGGCCCAGAGCGTTGTCTGTTGCTCGTGGGGCAGGGGTCTGTGCTACAACTCCGGGAGGACACCCCCGATTCTTGTTTAACGCTATGGTATGGAGGGGTGACCCTGTCCCGAGGGGGCCGAGACGGGCGCCTGCGCCGGGGTGATTTGCCCTTCTTTCCAAACAGGTCCAGACCCAAACAGGCGATGCCCTGGGGGGAACCTGGTAAAAGTCCTTTTAGCAGCATAGTCCGCACCCCACTCTCACAGCCAGACCATGCGACGCATCGCCACCACAAGGGCGGAAGTCCTTGCACACATTCTAATGGTGTCATCCATAGCTAAAAGGATAAATCTTAGAAATACATCACAACTGGAGAGTGCCTTAAACACCTCCCAGGAGAGATTGTTAACATGATGCTCAAGCATCTGTCCGATGAGGGTTTTGGCGGCCACTGCAGTGATGGCCGCGGCACAGACCGGGCGCAGCGCCGTTCCTGCACAGAAAAAAGCGTGTGAAGCCAGTTTATCCATGCGCCGGTTCTCATCATCCCAAAGGGTACAGTAAGCAGGAGCTGCCACAAAGGGGGGTTTAGGAACCCCAATGATCGGAGCGTCTACCACAGGGGGCGAAGACCAACAATCAACCATCTCAGGGGGGAAAGAGTATTTCTAATCCCAGTCCCCTGGGGCCCCTAGAAGCCGACCGGGGTGTTCCCATTCCTCGAGTACGAGAGCATGGAAATGAGCCTGCTCTAGGAATTCCAAGCGCGGTGTCGCTGTATGGAAACGCTCCTCTCGGCTGGGGAGCCGCGTTGGGGAGGGAGATAGACAGGGTCTTAAAGATTCTACTCGGCAAGCCAACGGTATCAAAATGGTTCTAGTCTTCGAGGTTAGAATCGCCATGACTCCTCGGCGGATGAGCCCGAGTCCGAGAACAACCTTCCTTCCTCAGAAGTGGTGCAGGCCCGCGGAGTAGCGGACTCCGCCGATCCCTTAGCAGGGGTAGAAACAGAGGGCGTAGAGGACCGCTTCATGTCAGGGCCCGAGCGCTTTGTCGGCCCTGCAATAGTCTGGTCAGCCGCGGGTAGTCTGGAAGACGCAGCCGGCTGTAACTCCTTACTCGTAAGCAACAAGATTTAAGCCTGGTGGAATAGGAGTGTTAGGGCGAGGAACAGCCCCTGGCGATCCTGGCAGCCGGATCAGTACTTGATCGGCACAGCATGCACAGATCGGTGCACTCTCAGCACCGAAGTGGGGGTAGCCACACGTTATACACAGCGGGTCTTGTCCCGGGGGAACCGCTGGTACAAAATTCCGAGATGCCTCCATATGGTGATTATCAGTGCAATATATGTCAGTAGGGATTTATGCAATAAGCAACCCTGGATGTCCCAAAGGCCCGCTGGGAATGTGGGAGAAGCCACCGGAGTCTTTAACGTCTGAAAGACAGAAGGGGAATAATAGGTGTCAGGACCATGCGCAGCAAAAGAATTAATAAAGAGTGAAATCACCAGCAATGGCACTTACAGACCAGGGGAGGAGAAGGACCGCCAACACGCGCGCGCTGATCCACCATATGGCGCCGCCCGAACACAGAGGGAAAGGCCAATCAGGGCGCAACGCGGAGCGCGCCACGCCAGGTCCCCGCCTTCCCCCAAAGAGAGCGAAGCTCTGAAGCAGCCGCTAAGGGTGGCAAGTCAATCATGTAGTATGAGTAAAAGCGCCTGCTAGAGGGTACTCATAAGGACCAAAGACACCGCCACCAATTTGCCACCCGTAGGCGATGTAAAAAGATTAGCTTCCTGCCTCAAGCTGCAGGATGATACGTCAGCGCGAGCTGTACACAATTACATAGATTGAGAAGTCAAGGGAAAAAAGATGGCGGCCAGAATAGACTGAGCAGGCAGTGTGGCTCTGACACCTAGATGCCGGTCCGGGGCAAAATACGGCCATAATCTTGAGAATAGTATGTACTGAGACCGCCACACACAAACCCCCCCCCCCTTCTTTTTCCCTGAAAACGGGGGGAAAACTGGGGGAGGATGGCGACCCTCTAAACAGGGTCCACCTCTACACGGGGCATGGGGCAATAATGCGGGAGGGACATCCACTATGAGGCTCACCATCAGCCTAAACCGCCTACCCTATGGTGGGGGACTGCGGTGGAGCATGGCTCCGTTAAGCACCCATGGTGCTGCCTACCTTCACCCGACCAGCGCAGCCCAGGCTGGGAGGCACATCACAAGGACGACTGGCGGGAATAGTCCAACAGGGCCGCAGGCTGTAATAGCCCCGCTCACCTGCGAGAGAGTGATACTTCATGTCTTCGCAGTCAGCACTGCAGAGAAATCTGGGGATTTGTGGGAGGTCCCTGGGTATATGGAGGGCCGGGAGGAGCCTGTTTTTGCATGTCTGCAGTGCCACAGCGCCCTCTGGAGGAGGATAAGCCAATTGTAAGTATTTTATTTGGACGTACTGTATACTTAGAATATCAGCAGCAGACAGTTTAACCCTTTCGCTGCCAGCCTGCCTGCAGCTTTTGTCACCCTCTGTTGCCAGACCATGTTTCACTATTTTGCATTACACATGTTCAACTGTGATTTTTGAAAGCATTTCTAGGGATTTTCCAAGAAAATGATATATTGTTTTTTTCAGCAGAGTCTGGGCTTTAACATGAAGTGTCTTGTTTGCAATTTTTAGGTGTATTATCAATATTTTTGGGTGAAATGTGAAAAAAAAAATTAATTATTTTTTTACAATGTGTAGTTTTTTTTGTAATAAAAAATGTAAGTTTGTCAATAAAATCTTATTGCGTGTGAAATCCCAATTTCTCCCGGTTACAGCGGTACCACATATGTATAGGTAGACACCCTTTCCTGCCCAGGAGACTCCCCCAAACAGAAATAGCGCTTTAGGGGATTTTCAGATAAAATACAACTATGCTAAGCGCTATGTGCACCTTGCACTTTTTCCAGAAAAACAACCCTTTACATTTGAAATACCCCCAACAAACTATATATTCTCTGGAAGTACACACCTCAAGCTTTCTAGGTGTACCAGGCGTGTTGATGTGCCCATAGTTTTCTGGAAGTAATTCCTCAATGTATTCTTTGGTTGCAAAGAGTTTCCCTAAAAAAAGGATAAAAAAGAATCAAAGCCACATTTTCCTAAAAAAACTATATACAAACAAGAAAAAACAAGTTTAATCTGAAAAAGCAACATACCCCGAACAGAACACCACCCAACATGCATAGGTTCTGTCAAGGGAAGAGTTGCCAAACACCCCAAAGTAAAGCATGTGCGTAACGGTAATTTTACTTGAAAATTTCAGCTCTGCAGACACAGTGCGCACCTTGCGAATTTTCAACCAAAACAACCCTTTACATTTGGAATATCCCCCATAAACCATATATTCCCTGAAAGTGCACACGTTAGGCTTTCTAAGCATACCCAGCTTGTTGTAGTGGGCTTATCTTTCTGGAATTGCTCCCTCAAAGAATTCTTTGGTTGCGCACGGTTTCCCTAAAAAATGTATAAAAAAGCTGAATAAAAAACACCTTTTCCTAAAATATAAATATGCAAACCAGAAAAAACAAGCTAAGTCTGAAAGCGCAAGGTCCCCCGAACAGAACAATACCCAACATGCATAGCTACTTTTAACCCTTTTAATTGCCAGCCTACTTGAGATTTTGTCATCCTCTGTTGACAGGTCATTTTTCCCCATTTTGCGCCATGTTTTGCGCCATTTTTGCTGGAATTTTCAGGAAAATTATATTTATATTTTTTTGCATGAAATGTCTTGTTTGTAAGTTTTATTTTGTTTTTTACAATATTAAGTAAAAAAAATACTAAATAAATAAAAACATTACCAGAGGATCCAGGGGCAGGGAAACGAGGGGCGAGAGCTTGAACTAGTGACGGGGCACCAAACAGATCCACACTGGTTGAACCTCAGTGACAAGGATTAGCACATTTTGTCACAGAGGGACCTCCACCGAAGCGAATATCACTGATATGCAGGAAACATTATCTCCACCCAGATCAGGAACGTATACCTTCCTGAGGGACCATCCTGCTCCAGGTCCCACACAGATTAAGGTATGCCACAGTCAGACAGACCGAGCGCCGCCAAACAGGCAGGCCGTGAAGAGGAGAAGTCAAGAGAGATAGTGCCAACCTGAAAACAACACTGTTTCAATATTGATAGGTGCATGGACCTCCTAAAGGCGCCACCTCCCCCGCACCCGCATGGGGTTACGGCAGAGAACCTCCCCATCAACCTGATAGGTTGGCATCCGTGGTGACCGTCTCTAGGAAGGGCAAGAAGTGGAACTGCCCCCAGACAGGTTCCTAGAGTACATCCACTCCAAGAGGGACTCAACCAGGGGGGAAAGGCACACATGACCCTGCTTCAGGGATGCTGGGTCCCTGTCCAGTATTAAAAATAGAAGTTGCAGAAGTGCCCCAGGTAGAATATAAGGGACTTCTTCTAAGCAAGTCACCAAAAGGGCCCACCAGCTGCCTTCCTGCCTGGTGAAGGGACAGGAACAGCAAAGAGGGGCTGAGCCCACGCAACCAGATTGTCCACCTTATGGCTGAGGAAGTAAGATTCTCGCCTGAACCGAATCTGGATTCATCCCTAGGAAAGGAGATACCAATCAAGGGAACAAGGAGGACTTGAGGTGAATGAACACCCATCCAAATGACTCCCGATGGACATCACCAGCCGAGTAGCCAACTCGACCTGACAGATTGGGAAGCAAAAAAAGGACGACCGGGTAGGTCTCATGCGGACACCCCTTGGTCTCAGAGACATAGCCTCCATCAGTACCTTGGTGAGCACTCTGGAGGCAGAAGAGAGGCCAGATAACAAGGCCACATATTAGCAGTGTTGGACTCCCAACACAAACCTGAAGAGCCTCGGTGTCCAGAAGACACAGGGATGTGAGCATAAGCATCCTTGATCTCCCCAGACGGCAAGGGTCCACTGGGCGCAAGGCGCTGATGGCCTATCTCAGATTTTTCATGCAGAAACTGCCTGTAATAGTAGAATTGCTGAAAACCTGTGAATCCAAAAGGGCAGACTGACTCATCCCTTTGGGGAAATGTGAAGAGGTTGGTGTAGCAGCACCTGCCTCTGCCTGTTAAGGGCAAACTGCAAGTGACCTCCAGACCCCGCAGGCCGTGCATGGCCTGCACCTGAAAAGAGGCAGGGACCAGGAGTACCCTGACAATCTTGGGGGGGGGGCCATGCAGCAAAAATTATCCTGTATCCGGAGGAACCTACCTCCTGTAACCACCAGCATGAGGCAAGATGCCTCCTGATAAGAGCAAGTTGCTGCAATCATCCCCTCACCCAGGCGGGCGAGGGCATCCCATCATGCTTGAGGGGATTCGGTGGAAGGTTTAGGCTTAGCCCCGCCGGAGGGCCCAGAGCGTTGTCTGCTGCTCGTGGGGCAGGAGTCTGCACGAAGACTCCGGAAGGACACCCCTGGTTCTTGTTTAACACTATGGTATGGATGGGGAGGGGTGTCCCTGTTCCGAGGGGGCCTAGACGGCCGCCAGCGTTGGGGTGATTTGCCCTTCTTTCCAAACAGGTCCAGACGGGCCCCTTTTAGCAGCATCGTCAGCACCCCACTGTCACAGCCAGACCAAGCGACGTATAGCCACCACAAGAGCAGAAGTCCTTGCACACATTCTAATGGTGTCATCCATAGCTAAAAGGATAAATCTTACCAATACATCACAACTGGAGAGTGCATTAAACACCTCCCAGGGAAGATCAGGGTGATGCTCAAGCATCTTTCTGGCGCAGCGCCGTTCCTGCGCAAGCAAAGGCGTGGGAAGCCAGCTTATCCATGCGCCGTCATCGGCATCCCGAAGGGACCTATAAGCAGGAGCTGCAATAAAGGGGGGGTTAGGAAACCCAATGATCGGTGCATCTACCACAGGGGACGATGAACAACAATTAACCATCTCAGGGGGAAAGGGGTATTTCCAATCCTAGTCCCCTGGGGCTCCTGGAAGTTTACTGGGGCGTTCCCATTCCGTGCCACACCAGGTCCCCTCCTCGCCCAAAGAGCGCAAAGCTCTGAAGCAGCCGTCAAGGCTTGACAATACAAGCATAGGATATGCTAGTAAAAGCCCCCACGGGGGATCGGACGGCACCAAATTAAAGAGGAGACCCGGCCGGATGCAACGAGAGGTCAGGTGAGTATTTTTCATTTTTATTTTTTTTTTTTTTTTTTAACTACCAGCGGGGAAAGTCGCGCACGTAACACCTACGGGCTTGGCACTTAAGGCCCAGACAAGCCAGCACGTAGGTGTTACGTGCTTGGCAACAAAAGGGTTAAACCACTGCCGCCTGCAGAACCTTGCGGCCAAAAGCAGCATCAGCTGAGGCCCTAACATCAACCTTGTAAAACTTTGAAAAGGTATGAACAGAAGACCAAGTAGCGGCCTTGCAAACTTGCTCAACAGAAGCCTGGTGCTGAAAAGCCCAAGAGGCACCAATAGCACGAGTGGAATAAGCAGTAAGGCGGAAGGGAGGATTCTTCCCCTTAGAGTAGGCCTGAATCACAGCCTGACAAATCCACTTGCTGATAGTAGACTTGGCAGGAGCCAAACCCTTCCTAGGACCCGAAGGGACCACAAAAAGAGCATCAGTTTTCCTGAAAGGTGCAGTAGCCAGTAGCCACCAGATAGTACTTCAGACACCTAACTACATCCAAAGAGTGCAAAACCCTCTCCTTAGCATTGCTAGGATTAGGGCACAAAGAAGGAAGAATATCCTTATTCAAATGAAAGGCAGACACTACCTTAGGCAGAAAGTCAGGTTTGAAACGAAACACCATCTTGTCCTGGTGTCTCTCATAGTAGGGGGCTGAATGGAAAGTGCCGCCAACTCCGACACACGCCTGACCGAAGTGTTAGCCACCATAAACACAACCTTGAGCGTAAGAATGATGGAGAGTGGGTCCGCACTCCTTAAAAATGTGGTGTGGGAGCACCCCGGGTCGGGCACCCTGTTTTACCAGTGTGCGGATACCCTTTACATTGTTTATCTTGAGCGTAAGAATGGAAAAGGCAGCATCCTGTACGGGTTCAAAGGGAGCACCCTGCAAGGCTGACAGAACCAAGTTCAGATCCCAAACAGGCACCATAGGCTTAGGTGGGGGGCTCACATGAGTGACCCCCTGGAAAAAAAGTCCTGATCAGAGGGTGCTGAGCAAAGGACTTCTGGAAGGAAATAGCCAGGGCAGAAACCTGACCCTTCAGAGTACTGAGTTGGAGCCCCATCTCCAACCCATGCTACAGGAACTCCAGAATCCTGGGAATAGAGAAGACACGACACCTAAATTGCTTAGGTACATGTATCATGGGGGTTGATGTCCTTTTGTCATCTTGTCATCTCATCTTTGTGGCTTTGACTAAACATGAGTATCCGCTATTGTTTAATTTTCAAAAAGGTGGCAGATTGATTACCAATTACTTTTAACTGCTAAATGTTGGTATTGTTTGCAGTTGGAATACTCTTGATCCTACGCATTTTGAGGGGTTTAACAGCGGTGCAGCCCAAACTAGGTTGCCCCAGGGGGATGGACCAAAACCCAGGAAAGTGAAAACCCAGGTTTTGGTCCACATTAAGTTGATTCTGTGGTGTGTGCATGCTGAAGAACTCGTTCACAGAAATGGGGGTGTGTTTAAGTAGGAGGGAGCTGCAAACTGTGCCAGTATCCTGTTTCAACAATAAGAATACTTCAAAATAAGGTGAGTGTATGAATCCTTTCAAGGCCTTAAACAACCTTAAAGTTACAAGCCATTGCAGCCAGGTGTGTACTGCTTAAAGCGGTCCTTCACTCTGAATATTTTATATGCTTCCCACACCCTGTACATACAGATTGCCCACATTAAAAATCATCCTACCTGCATCTACTGCCTTTAAACATCCAAGATGGCGGCTCATGGAACGTCAGGCAGCCTGCAAACAGGAAGTGCCTTCTGACTGCATAATTTTTATTAATGGGAATGTCAGCCCATTGTGACACCCATCAAATCCAATATTACAAAAACATTAATTGAAATTTGGTATTTCTGAGGTGGTCTCTAGCCTGGGGTCTAAATTAAAAACACATTCGTAGTGACTTGAAATATTGTAAAATCAAAACTGCACTTATTTCTTCACGGTCTGCTTTCACAAATTCCTTAATTTTCTGCATTCTGGGATTGCTTCCTGACCCTAGCTCTGCTCTGTCTGAGCAAAGCACAGCTATAACCTGCCCCCCTGTACTTTATCTCACTCTCCTCTCCTCAGTAAGTGTGATGCTTTTGAGTCAAGATGGCGGCGCCCGTATCCTAAAGTCCTGAACAGAGTTGCAGCCCAGTGGGGGAAATAATAAGTGACTAAAAACTTAAAATATATTAACTTTAGATGCTGGGGAATCATTTAAGGGTTTGGCGCTTTTCTAAAAATCATGGTAAGGTCCGGTTTAACGACGGAGGAAGCTGGTTGCTTTCCTTGTTCACCCTGAATTCAACTACTTACATGCCCCCAATGGTGACAGTAGCACAGGTGCGTTCAGGAAATGCTGGAGTAGAATCTGTGGCAGGGGTAGCAGACCTGATGTAGTCAACATTCACATTTACCTGGAAAAGAAAAAAGCTTCAACAATCTAAATTTAACCTAATTTGTGTTTAATGTGTTTAAAAACAGAATTAAAGGACCATTAAAGTAAAATATTCTACATAGCTCATCCTCGTTTGCTGGCCACAAACTTACTAGTTTGCCGATCTAAGTCACCCCCCTGGATGGGGGTGGTGCTGTCTGAAGCCTTGTTTGGATTGTGGACAAGACTGGGACCCCCCTCCCCCGGGAGGAGACACCAGAGGGAAAGGAAAAGGGAAACTCTTTCCTATTGACACTGGAGAAGTCTTCTGGCCCACTATACAATTACTGCTGATCACTAGTTGCCTTTAATAATTTTTATTAATGGGAATATCAGCCCATTGTGACACCCATCAAATCCAATATTACAAAAAAATTAACTGAATATTGGGATTCCTGAGGTGGTCTCTACCCTGGGGTCTAAAGTAAAAACACATTCGTAGTGACTTGAAATATTGTAAAATCAAAACTGCACTTATTTCTTCACGGTCTGCTTTCACAAATTCCTTAATTTACATGTCCCAGAAAGCAAAATAATCTAGCAGCAGAAAATGACCATTGTTTGCATTCCGTGAACTTGGCTGGCATAGCCTGCGCAATTTCTTAGTTCATTTAATGAAAGCCAGCAAAGAGGAAGTCCTAGAAAGATCAGCATTAAGGCAGTTTAGTCGGTTCATCCAAGTACAGCCAATGCAAAAAGGCAGTGGGCGAATTGAACACAAAATGAATATGCCCAAGGGCAAAGAGCCGACTATTTTTTGTAGCTGCTGAATATGAAAAAAGTCCTTTTTAAATAGCCTCTGGCCAAAGCTGTCCATTTTTGGCTCTTTAGATTATTTCCCAACATAGGGTTGTGAATACAGAAAACATTTGCACCAGAAAACGAGATGCCCCACAAAGAGGAAGACCACAGACCTTAGGGCCTTATTACATAGGATAGAGGTTCCTAGAGCAGCAGGTGTGTAAAAGGGACAGTTTAAAAAAAAAAAAAATTATACCCCTTTGTCTCCTGCAGATAGGAGACAAATGTATCCAAGACATGTGCCTGTAAGCGACAGATTTGTATTGTCCCTGAAGAAGCAGCTAAAAAAGCTCGCCATTTCAATCTATTAAATTAGCCAAAAAATGGTATTCGTTAAACCTTGGATATCATGCTTACATCAACGGGCAACAAACAACAACTTGCCAACATAAAGGGTGGAACGACAAAGGTTTAGAAAACCTAAAATTAAATCTCAACTACATTCATGAGTTGCAGATTACAGTGTAGCCCAAGCATGGAGTTAGCTGGAAAACAGGACGCTAAAGTGGTCAACCTTGCAGCAAAAATAAAAATTTCTAAGAAATGTGGCAGAGTTCCTTACAGTAATACATGGATATGATCAAAGAAATTACCTTTTTGCCAACAAGCTTCTTACGGAGAAATTCTCTGGCTTCAAACATATAGGGAATGTCATAAAGAGGACGGAGTTTCTTATTCTTGTCCTGTATTAAATACATGAATGATTAGTAGTTGTCAAAGCCACAAGTTACAGCAAAAGCCCTAGACAAACAAGATTTTAAAGAAAGCCAAGAGTAAAATCAAAGCACACAACTGACTTCCCATAAAGCATATTTCTGATAAGCTAATGTGTCAGGAGGACATGGTTTCAATCTAATCCATTTTACAGTGAGCCTACAAGCAAAAATTAGTGGATGGACAATCAAATAGATACTACCCGATAAATGATGCCCCGCCACAAAAAGCGCTGATGGCAGCGGAATATCTGGTGGATATACTTACCTACTTCAGCGTTCCTCCACTCAGTCTGCAAGATTGCATTAGCACTGTGCAAGACAGCACTGCAAACCTCCAGCAAAGGTCAGATGGAACCTGCGAGGGAATGCAGAAGTTGTTACCAGGCTCCGAGCAGTGGTACTTATCTAGCAGCAGGTGGCATCTGGTTGCCTATTTAATTGTTGACAGGGTCAGTTTGAAGCCAAGCCTGCCATTTTTCTCCATTCTACAATTCTACGTTTCAGTCTCAAAAAAAAAAAAAAAAAAGTTTTCCCCCCCTCTTCCGGTCTGCTCAGCCAGCAAACATTAGGATTCATGTATTTTGAAGAGCAGTATACAACCATCCATCCTTCCCTGCAACACCATGTGGAAACCAGCCACCTTTTAGTGTAAAAAAAAAGGCAGTCTTGCCACAAAAAAAACTGGTATTGATTTAGTAAAGGGTCAAGAAATTAGGGACAAGAAGCGAGCATATCTGGATGAATAAGCAGATTGAGAGGTAAAGAATGCTTCGATTTTACACTCAGCTTCAATCAATTATTTTACGTACACTATAAAAACAGCCTTGCCCCCACTTAGTATTGAGGTTTCCCTAATTTCACATAATTGTGCCACTGTGTGAAACCACTAAGATCAACTCACCTCTTCCGCATCCCTATGGCACATGTACGGGCATGAAAGCAATCAGAGCAGTTTGCCATGTTTCATTGACTTCAATGGAGAGCGCAACGCTGTCCCCATCCCTGGTGACATGCATGCTCTTGATGGCTGGGGCAGGAGCACGTGCACCCTGTCGGGTATGCGGCAGCACACACACCCCATTGAAAACAATGAGAGACGTTTGCCGAATGACTGTCATGACAGACTGCTCTCACTAGACAAGAGCCTGCACATGCACTGTTTGACCGGGGAAAGGTAGGATTAACAGCTTTGTTTTAAGAATTAATGGTTTTGTTTACTGCAGTGTTTTCCATAAGCCCCTCCCCACTCACACCACTGTCCATTTTAGTTATTTTGCATCATGCGGCATAGAAGATTCTGCTTTGGGCAGGGATCTCCTGTGCGAGTGTCCCAGCAGAAGCATACAGACGAATGTGTGCAGAGCAAGTGGCTGCGAGCTTTATTCACCATGCTGAACAGGGAGAGAGATTTCTCCTTGGTATACCTGCTGCCCGAATGGCTTCTAGATCATCTGAGCAACAGCTGGATGACCTTGCCTTTTAGGTCAAAGGCTACATTCTAACCCAGCTCGGTTAATATTGGTGCTGTCAGCCTCAGATTAAGTAACCCCTCTAGCACACGCCCCTTCCTGGCTATCAAGACAGAAAATACGTTAGGTGTGGGGAGGCCGAATCAGCAATGTTACCACACTGATATATAAGTAAACTCCCATTTCCCATTGCAGTCCTCCGGCACCAAAAAAACCTTCTGGTTTCAGTGACCACCAATGCTCTTCTATTAGAAAAACATGCTTTATGATCACTGGAGTTAAAATAGGCTGAACAGATACAATATGGGTTAATTTGTCAAGGAGGTAACAAAAACAAAAATCTGTCCTGCTGAATAGAGCAAGAATTGCTTTAAGTCCACTTTCAATGGAATTTTTGAAAGTCTACACTCGTTTGCCACAATGATATCCTCAAGGCGCTGAGCTTCACTAGAATTATTTTTCTTATGTTAGTGTGTTCTATAGAAGCGGTTTTCACTAGCTGCACTCTGTTTATGTGAGGTTATGTAACTTTATTCACGAGTAGAATGAGCAGTAAGGCGGAAGGGAGGCTCCTTCCCCTTAGAGTAAGCCTGTATCACAGCCTAACGGATCCACTTGCAGATAGTGGACGTGGCTGGAGCCAGACCCTTCTTAGGTCAAGACGGGAACACAGAAAGAGCATCAGTCTTCCTGAAGGATTCAGTAGCCACCAAATAGAACTTCAGAGTTCTGACTACGTCCAAAGAATGCAAAACCCTTTCCTTAGGGTAACTGGGATTAGGACACAGAGAAGCCAAAACAATGTCCTGATTGAGATGAAATGCAGAAACAACCTTAGGCAGAAAATCTGGCTTAAAATGAAACACCACCTTGTCCTGGAGTCTCTCAAAGTAAGGAGGTTTGATGGAAAGCGCAGCCAACTCAGAAACACGCCTAACAGAGGTGATAGCCACCAAAAAGACTACCTTAAGCGTAAGAATGGACAAAGGGAGACCCCTGCAGGCTTACATGGGGGACGCATGTGAGTAACCCCCTGGAAGAAGGTCTTGACCAGGGGATGCTGAGCAAATGATCTTTGGAAGAAAATGGCCAAAGCAGAAACATGATCTTTCAGAGTACTGAGCTGAAGACCCAGATCCAAACCATGTTGCAGAAACTCCAGAATCCTAGGAATAGAAAACACACGACAGGGAAGCGAATTACAATGACTGGTGCGAGTCCAAGTACGCCAACCCTATAGTAGATAAGAGGACCTTTTCCTAGCCCTGATCATGGTATTAACAACCGAGGCAGGCAGCCCCTTTTTCATCAAGATGGAGGTTACAGCCGCCAGGCCGTCAAAGCCAGCGTTTGTAAATTGGGGTGGCGTAGGTGCCCCTGAGTGAGCAGGTCTGGAACCCGGGGCAGGGCGTACTGATCTACTGCCAGCTGCACGATGTCTGCGAACCCCACTCTTCAAGGCCAACAGGGGGCCACCAGTATGGCTGGCACCCGTTCCTGAGCTATATTGCGCAGCACCCTGCCCAGCAGGGGGACCAGGGGAAACGCATACAGGAGCTGAATACTCGTCCAAGACATTGCTAAGGCATCCATGGCTAAGGCCAGAGGATCCTGGGAAAGAGAAAAAGACTGGAAGCTTGTGACGGGACGCAAACAGATCCACATCTGGCTGACCCCGGCGGTGGCACAGGGAGCGAAACACCCTGCTGCTGAGGGACCATTCTCCCAGACGAGAGGTCCCCCTGCTCAGAGAGTCTGCCTCCAGATTATCCACCCCCGGAATGTACACAGCTGAGATGCAGGGAACATTGTCCTCCGCCCAGGACAGAATCATAGACACTTCCCTGAGGGCCCTCCTGCTCCGGGTCCCTCCCTGATTGATGTAGGCAACTGCCATCTGGTTGTCCGAGCGGACATGAACAGCCAGACCCCGAAGGTGTGGGGTTAAGTGGGCGAGAACCAACCTGATCGCCCTCAACTCCAGAATGTTGATAGGGGTGTGGGCCTCCTGAGAGCCCACTGACCCTGGAATTTCAGGGATTTCCAAAAGCACCCCCAACCTGTCAGACTGGCATCCGTGGTGACAGTCTCCCAGCAAGGGGCCAGAAAGGATCCGCCCCCAGCAGGTTCCTTGAGTCCAGCCACCACGATAGAGACCGCCTGGCAAGAGGGGACAGAACACCTGCTCCAAGGACACGGGGTCCCGATCCCATACTGACAAGATGAGACTGAGGTGAAGCTGAAGAGGTCTCATGTGAAACTGAGCATATGGAACCACCTCGAAGCAGGAACCATCAGGCCCACCAGCTGCAGTCCCTGCCTGATGGACAGATGACGACAAGACAGAAGGAGCTGTGCTTGCTCTTGAAGACTCTCCACCTTCTGCTGAGGAAGAAAGATCTTGACCCGAGATGAATCCGGAATCATGCCCAGAAAGGACTTCACCATGGACGGTGACAGGGAAGACTTGGGGTGGTTGATCACCCAGCCGAATTACTCCAGTGTGGACACCACCCGCTGGGTATCAAGCTCTGCCTGTTGGAAGGACTGAGAAGCGATAAGCATTTCATCCAAGTAGGGAAGAATGCGAATGCCCCGAGATCTCAGCAGAGCCATCGCTCCTGCCAGCACCTTGGTGAATACCCTGGGAGCCGAGGCGAGACCGAAGGTCAAGGCCACAAATTGGTAGTGCTGATCCTCCAGAGCGAACCTGAGGAATCTCTGATGACCTGGAGAGATTGGTATGTGAAGGTAAGCATCCTTGATGTCTACTGGAGGTCATGAAGTCCCCTGGGCATGGAGAATTCACAGCGGAGCGCAGAGTCTCCATGCGAAAGTGTCTGAATCTGACAAATTTGTTGAGGCACTTTAAATCCAGGATGGGTCTAATGGACCCGTCTTTTTTGGGAACAATGAAAAGATTGGAATAATAGCCTTTGCCCCGTTCCTTCAAGGGCACCCGGCAGATGACACCTAGATCTAGAAGGCCTTGGACAGCCAGGGAGAGACACTGAGCTGACAAGGGGTTTTGAGCTAACCGGGATTTGATGAATCTTGGGGGCGGCCAGGCTGCAAACTATCTTGTAACCGGAGGACACTACATCCTGAATACACCGGTCTGAGGCATGACGCCTAAAGACATGAGCCAAGAGACAAAGCCGTCCCCCCACCCGGATGGGTGAGGGCGCCCCTTGATGCCTGAGGGGACTTGGGGGAGGACTTAGGATTGGGACCCCAGGAGGGACCAGGGCGGCCACTGCCCCAAAAATCTCTGCAGGCCCCAGCAAAGGAAGCTCCCTGCCCAATTCTGGAACCACGGAAGGAAGGAAGGCACCTGAACCCCGAAAGGACCAGGACTGCCTTCTATGCTGAGGTAACTTGCCTCCCTTAGCAAACAAGTCCAGACGTTCACCAGACGTTTCCCTTGAAGGGAAAACAAGTGAGAGCCTTCTTAGCAGTGCTGTCAGCTGCCTACTGGCGCAGCCAGACTGAGCGGCGTATCACCACCAACAAGGCAGATGCCCTGCCACACATTCTAATGGCATCATCCAAGGCAGAGAGAACATATGCAACAAATTCCTCAACGCAGAAGAGCTCTATACTCTTCACTACCTGCATCATCAGGGGTCCCATCTAAGACTCCTGAGCAGGCTTTTAATAGCAACAGCCGTAATGGCAGAGGCACAGACCGGACGCAGCGCGGTCCCCACACAGGCAAAGGCATGGCAAGCCAGCTGATCTATGCACCGGTCCTCCCCATCCCTCAGGGTAGTAGAGTCAGGGGAACGCATGACGGATATGTTGGACAACCCCAGAACTGGTGCATCCACCTCGGGAGGATATGACCAACGTTTAACCATCTCCTAGGCCATTCCCACTCTGAGCACCAGATTATTAAAGTGAGTTGTTCAGGATACTCCAAGCGTGGTTTAACAGTATGAAACAGCTCCCCCTGCTGCCGTGGAGCCACAGCAGGAGGAGAGATACACAGCACTTCAAAAATGTGAGCTAAAAGTCTGTCAGTATCATCTGAAGCCCATGGGCGAGACCCAGAATCGGCCCCATAAACCTTAGGCTGATCCTCAGATGATTCTGAATCAGAAAATTCCCCCTCTTCCAGTGGGGTATAACAGGTAACGTCAAAAAAATACCATTTTGTGATTACTCACCTTTAAAATGGATATTATAAGTATGTCACACACCCCGCTTCCACTATTCATGACATGGGTTAAGGTCCAGTAGAGGGCGAACTTCTGCAGAGATGAAAGCAAAAGAGAAGCCCCTCCCGGTCCACAAATACCTGGGACCTCCCACACATTCCCCAGTATATGACAGCAGTAAGGGGACCAGGAAGAGCTAATAAAAAACATTAACAATAAAAGGTTCACCATATAAAGGATCCAGAATACCAAAGGGCGGGGTGTGTGACATACTTATACCACCCATTTTACAGGTGAGTAATCACAAAATATTATTCCAAGTATGTCACACACCCCGCTTCCACTATTCATGACATATGGGACATCCAATAGCAGTGTCCGTCATGGGTGGGGATCCAAATACAGCAAAAAAATGCACCAATTTAAACCACTGCAGCTTGCAGAACCTTGCAGCCAAAAACAGCATCCGCTGAGGCCCGCACATCAACCTTATAAAACTTGGAAAAAGTATGAACGGAAGACCAAGTAGCAGCCTTACAAACTTGTTCAACAGAAGCCTGGTGCTGAAAAATACCATTTTGTGAGTACTCACCTGAAAAATGGATATTGTTGGTGTGCCACACACCCCGCTTCACTTCTTAAATATTCATTACTTCATGGGTTAATCCACCGCAGGTGACGTAGTGCAGAGAGGAAGTCTTGTAACGAGCCCCCTTCCAGCCTATATATACCTGGTACCTCCCTTCAATCACCAGTATAATCAAAAAGCAGTAATACAAGGTACCAGTATTCCACCAGTAACCTCAAAATCAAATTTGATATAAAAAAGGCTTCACCATATAAAGGCTTCGGTAATACCGAAAAGGGCGGGTGTGAAGCGGGGTGTGTGGCACACCAACAATATCCATTTTTCAGGTGAGTACTCACAAAATGGTATTATTCTTGGTGTGCCACACACCCCGCTTCACTTCTTAAATATTCATTACTTCATGGGACATCCAAAAGCAGTGTCCACAAGGGCTGGGCAACTCAAGGCCAGGTGAAGCATAACTTAAACGACTGCAGTCTGCAGAACTTTGCGGCCGAAAACAGCATCCGCTGAGGCCCGCACCTCAACTTTGTAAAACTTAGAAAAAGTGTGAACAGAAGACCAAGTGGCGGCCTTACAAACCTGTTCAACAGAAGCTTGGTGCTGAAATGCCCAAGACGCCCCAATGGCGTGAGTAGAATGAGCAGTGATACGAAAAGGGGGAACTTTCCCCTTCGCAGAATAGGCCGCAGTAACGGCCTGACGTCTCCACTTGTTAATGGCAGATTTGGCTGGTGCCAAACCCTTCTTAGGCCCATGGGGCACAACAAAAAAGGAATCCGTCCTACGAAAAGGAGACGTGATAATCAAGTAGTACTTAACACAACGTACTACATCCAAACAATGCAAAACCCTCTATTTGTCATTCTTAGGATTAGGACACAAGGAGGGAAGAATATCTTGGTTCAAATGAAAAGCAGAAACAACCTTAAGAAGAAAGCCTGGCTTGAACCGAAGGACCACTTTATCCTGATGCCTCTCAAAGTAAGGCGCCTGGATAGACAAGGCCGCCAACTCTGACACGCCGGACCGAAGTGATCGCTACCAAGAAGACAATCTTCTGAGTCAGGGTAGACAAAGCAATATCTCGCAAAGGCCCAAAAGGAGGCGCCTGAAGAGCAGAAAGAACCAAATTCAAATCCCAAACAGGGAGTAATGGTTTCCTGGGAGGCCGCACATGCGTAGCCCCCCTGGAAAAAATTTTTTAACTAAAGGTTCAAGCGCAACACTCTTCTGAAAAAAGATAGATAAGGCAGAGACCTGCCCTTTCAACGTACTTTAATTTAATTTAGTTAAAATACAAACACAAAAGTTTGTTATAGAAGAATATCCTTGGTGCTTGCCATGCTACCAATCCAATTCCCCATTGAATTCCACAATGCAAATGTAATCATCATTGTACTACAAAAATTTTTTTTTCTTTTTTTTTTTCCCACAGTTGTCAACTGTCTTACTTGCCAATGCGCAGGTTATTACTAACACAATAGAACATATTGTACATTATAGACAATTAAACTTGCTCAATGATTCACTTGCCCAAATCATAGCGGTGAGTAATATCATGTAATAAGCGGTAAACTAGTTTCACCCCCACTAGGGGGCTTCTTCAGTACCAAACCGCACTTAAGGGCACTTGATCAGCCCATCCAGGCCCGTTAGATTATTCCAAAAGCCTCATGTCCAGGTGCACAATCCCAAAATTGATGCTGGATGGACAGGTTTAGATATCCCAAGTTAGTTAGTGCTCCGTTCGCCAATTATGAAGGAACGGCGTCTGCCCTATGTTGAGAGGTTCCCTATTCCTCAATGATAAGGGAAGCAGAAATACAGGCTTGGGGTCCGCTCTCTCAGCTAAGATGTAATCCGCTGGTCTGCCTGGTAACCATCCAGGGCAGGTCTAAAGGAGCCCGCCCAGCAATACACGTCCGTGCATGTTGTGCTGTATGCTTGACCCGGATACTTAGCTGGAGACCAGAGTCCAGCCCTGATTGTAAAACCTGGAGAGCGAAACGACCCTACAAGAAAAAATCTTATCTCACACCAAGCAATATAGGCTTTCCAAGTCCTATAGTAGGTGATGGAAGAAGACCTCTTCCGGGCATTGATCAGAGTCTTAAATGACTGAATCAGAAAGACCCTCCTCCTTCAGGATGGAGGTTTCAGCAGCCAGGTCATCAAACCCAGCGCTGGTAAATTGGGGTAACACAATTGACCCTGAGTGAGCGGATCGGGCCGAATAGGTAGAACGAACTGGTCCACTGCCAGCCGAACGATATCTGTGAACCTCACTCGTCTTGGCCACCTAGGGGCCACGAGAACAGCGTACACCCTTTCCAGAGCCAACTTCTGAAGAACCCTGCCCAGCATGGGTATCGGAGAAAACAGGTATAGAAATCCCAGAACTCCCCAGCTCAGGGACATGGCGTCCACTGCCAGAGCCAGAGGATCCTGGGAGAGCGACACGAAGTTCGGGAACCTGTGATAGCGATGAGGGGCCAACAGGTCCACCTCCGGGGTCTCCCATTGGAGACACAGTAAGCGAACCACCCGAGGATGGAGAGCCTATTCTTCCAGATGGGGAGAGCTCTTGCTCAACCGGCCCACTACCTGTCTCATCACCACTGGAATGTGAACCGCCAAGAGACAGGGAACATGGAACACTGCCCATGTCCGGACCAGGGACACCACTCTGAGAGTACTCAGACTACGCGTCCTTCCCTGAAGACCAACGTAAGCAACTGCTGATCGATTGTCTGAACACATCTGGACCAAAAGGCCCAGAACGTACTGAGTCAGGAGAGCAAACACCTGACGGATGGTTCTCAGATTCAGAATATTGATGGGACAGTGGGGCCTTTAAGCTCTCCACTGCCCCTGGGACCGCGGTTCCTTCCAGAATCTGCCCCATCCCGACAGACTGGCGTCCGTGGTGACAATTTTCCAAAAGGGGGGTCAGGAAAAGCCTGCCCTACACAAGATTGGTCGAGACCAAACACCACAGGAGGGACTGCCGTACACGGGAGGACAACTGGAAGGACTGATCCAGCGACTGAGGTTGCTGGTCTTAACACGCTAACAGAAATAGCTGAAGCGTTCTCGTGTGAATTTGGCAAAAGAAAGACACACTCTGTCTTGATGAGAGTTCAGGCCAGGATGAACCGACCCATGAACGGACCGTGAAGAAGGGTGAGACTCGAATTCCAGGTCGTAACCGGGCGACACTACCTCCTGGATCCATCTGCCTGGAACCACTTGGTTCCAATGGTAGAGGTGTCGCAATAGTCCCCCCACCCGCACGGGTGAGGGCAGCCCCTCAATGCTGAGTGAGCTTAACAGCAGGTTTTTGGGCTTGGTGACCCAGGACTGAGTGGGCCGGCCACGGCCCCTCCCCCGAGTCCAACCTGCGTCACAGGTAGCGGGAAAGGACGCACCCCTGCCCGCTCTGAATCCTCGAAAGGAAGGCCTACCGGAACTTGTCCCCCTGAAGGGACCACAGGGCCTCTTGCATTGTGGCATCTTACTACCCTTTGCGACAGAAACAATTTTCTCCTCAGACGCAACCCCAAAAATGGGAGAGCTGTGAGCACCCTTTTTGGAAGCCGTGTCCGCTGACCACTGACGCAGCCATACTGACCCGCGAATAGCCACCAGCATAGCTGCCGCCCTGCTACTCATAATCAGCGCCTGGTCCTGAGCAGCCAGGACATAAGCCACAAAAGATTCACACTGCTTAAGCGCAGTGAACTGTTTGCAAGCGGGATTAAGATCCTCATATAGCCCTGAATTAAGGATTTAATTGCCAATAGCAGAAGGGCTGAAGCACATACCGGGCGCAACGCTGACCTGGAATAGATTAAAACCAAGTCGAGCGTATTTGGTCAATTCGACGATCTTCCCCATCTTTGGGGACAGTGGTCTCAGCAGATTGTACCATAGCCGAGCTGGAGAGCCCTAGTACAGGGGTAGCGCCCCAGGCGGTCTCCCATCCAAGTACTGACCAGGCCCGTCACTGCTTAGCTTCCAAGATCAGACAAGACTGGGCGCATTCAGGGCGGTGTGGCCGTAGGCCTCAAAAAAATGTAATTAGCATATGCCCCCTTGTGCTCTTATAGTCAACAAAACATAAGCACAATGGCCAACTGGAAGGAATTCCAGATAACCGCGTGGGATGTTCCCATTCCTTAAGAACCACCCTCTCAAAGAGGTGTTGTCTGGGGAAAAACCAAACGCGGCTGAGGCTCTTTAAACAACCAACCCCTGGCGGGGCGGGCGCCTCAGGCATATCTAAACTCAAAATTTTAAACATTTGAGCCAGAATAGAGGGGGTGTCCAAAACAACCCCCTCTGACCAATCGCCAATCTCATCAGCCACAAGCTGACCTGTTGGCTCATCTGACTCAGACGGGAATTCATCCTCGTCCGGGCATCCATCGGACCATTCCACAGGTACACAAAACTGGTCCTGTGGAGCCGAAGGTACCGTAGTCAGGTGCCTTCGTTTTGCAGCGACCTTTAACGCTGCTTTAACGGGCATAACTTTCCGGGGGCTGGGCTGTGCTGCCACCTCGGAATGCGAATCCCCACTTTGACAGTCATGCGGGGTCCGGAAATAGGGAGGGAGAGGTAGGAGAAGATGAAGGATGCGATGGCCCCGCAGCCGAAGCAACGGACTGGCGCGCAATAGTCTGTTTTGCACAAGGGATGCAAATAAAGACATCATCAGCTGGGAGTGGAACCCTATAACCTACGCACCCCCCAAACGGCTCACAGAACCGTTTCCGGAAATTACGGAAGCCTCAATATGGTGATTTATGGTATTCGCAATACTGGGACTTTTAAGGCATAAGCCAACCCGGGATGCCCCTTTATTAGTAATGTCCCGGAAGGGAGGATTTTTTTTTTTTTTTTTAATTTTTTTTTTTTTTTCTAAGTTAAGTTAAGGTCCCCTTTAAAGAACTATATATATATATATATATATATATATATATATATATATATATATATATATATATATATATATATATATTTATTTATATATATATATATATAGTCTATGTATATATACATTCACAAAGATATCCCAATAATTAGCCAGGCACATAGAGCCAGAGGGCCACCATAAGCAGGGATCCCAGGATCTGCAAGGAAAAACCATCAGATCCTCACATGTGTATAAACAAACATAAGCATGGCACCAAGGTGCCCTTAAATCACGCCCCCTTAATACAGAGTGACTCCCCACTGTATTACTGCAAGGAATGCATTCCCCATTTAATGGCCCCAACGGGAGGGGCCGCTTACCTGGACAGAAAAGGCAGCAGCCGGAACAAGACTGCAGCCAGCACAGAAGACAAAGTGCGGCCGTGCGCCCATGCGATTTCCTGCATTGAAGGAAGCAAAACGCTGGGCCCGCCGCAGACGTCGGCGCCGCGCGTCAGCGGGCCCGCCCCCCCCCCCCTACGCCGATCAGCTGGAATCACTTACAGCTGGGCCACAACACGTGCGCTCAGGCGGCGGAGGGGGGAGGGTAAAAACCGCATGGTGGTGTACAATGCAAACATGAATGCCAGGCGAGGAGAGGGGAGAGGGGGCCACAAAGCAACAAACTGCAAGAGAAGTGGCCAGCCCTTACCCAGCGCAGCCTGCCCTTAAAGCAGACCCAAAAAAAAAATACACATGCTACAGTGAATGCATAAACATGACACATATGTTAACATGCAGTGATACAAGTGAAACACACATACTAAAGCACACCCTCATACACCCCCCCCCCCCCCCCCCCAGTGAAGGGAGAAAGGACCGGAACGGGGGAGTAAGGGGCTACGGGGAACCTCGGGACAGGGGCATCCCATTTCCGGATCACCATGCCGGATTGCCGCATTGCCCCCAAAGGAGGGGGACGAGCGGAGGAGATAAGCTCCTAGGCACCAATAGTGCCGTCTACCAATTACCCGGTGAGCAGCCTAGGCTGGGAGGCTTCCTATCCACCATAGAGGTATACAACTCAAACCGGGCAGAAATAGACCAAAAGGGGGGTGGCGGGGTAAGCCCCGACCTACCTGTAAGCAGGAAACTTCCAACCTCTGTTTGTCAAGCAGAGAGAAAAATACTGGTGATTGAAGGGAGGTACCAGGTATATATAGGCTGGAAGGGGGCTCGTTACAAGACTTCCTCTCTGCACTACGTCACCTGCGGTGGATTAACCCATGAAGTAATGAATATTTAAGAAGTGAAGCGGGGTGTGTGGCACACCAAGAATAGCCCGGGAAGCCCCAACAGCACGAGTAGAATGAGCAGTGATCTGGAAAGGAGGAACCCTCCCCTTAGCCGAATAGGCCCCAACAATGGCCTGGTGTATCCATTTACTAATGGTAGACTTGGCGGGCGCCACACCTTTTCTGGGCCCGGAAGGCACCACAAGGCGTCCGTCTTACGAAAAGGAAAAGTAGCAACCAAATAGTACTTCACACAACAAACCACATCCAAAGAGTGCAAAATCCTCTCCTTGTCATTGCTAGGCTTAGGACACAAGGAAGGGAGAACTACATCCTGATTGAGATGGAAGGCAGAAACCACCTTAGGAAGGAAATCTGGTTTAAAGCAAAAAACCACCTTATCCTGGTGTGTCAAAATAAGGGGCCTGAATAGACAGAGCCGCCAACTCAGAGACATGCCGAACAGAGGTAATAGCCACCAAAAAGGGAACCTTTTGAGTGAGCACAGAAAGAGCCACATCCTGCATCGGTTCAAAAGGAGGCCCCTGGAGGGCCGAACCAAATTTAGGTCCCAAACAGGAACCAAAAACTTTCTAGGGGGCTGAACATGAGTGGAAAAAAGTCTTGACCAGATAATGCAAAGCAAAACACCTTTGAAAAAAGACAGCCAGAGCAGAAACCGGACCCTTCAAAGTACTGAGCTGGAACCCCAGATCCAGGCCGTGTTGTAGAACCTCCAAAATCCTAGCAATCGAAAACACCCTGCAAGGTAAGGCCCTAGCCTCACACCAGTCAATATAGGACCGCCAAGTCCTATAGTAAATGGTAGAGGAAGACCTCTTCCTAGCTCTAATCAAGGTTTGAATAACCGCCTCAGATAAAGCTTTCTCCCTCAGGATGAAGGTTTCAGCAGCCACGCCGTCAAAGCAAGCGTTTGTAAATTGGGGTAACGTAGTTGACCCTGAGATATCAGATCCAGAGACAGGGGCAGCCTGTACTTATCTACTGCCAATCTTACGACGTCTGCAAACCAAACCTGTCTTGGCCACCTTGGGGCCACCAGAATTTCTGGTGCCCCCTCTAGAGCCAGCTTGCGCACTACCTTGCCCACCATGGAGAAGGGGGGAAACAGGTACAGAAACCCCAGATCCCTCCAGGGAAGGGACAAGGCATCCACTGGCAGGACCAGAGGATCCTGAGACAGAGATACAAAGGTTGGGAGCTTGTGATTGTGACGTGAGGCAAAGAGATCCACCTCCGGAGTCCCCCACTTGTGACACAGGGCCCAAAACACCCTGTGGTTGAGAGACCATTCCCCTCGGCGAGAGGATCCCCTGCTCAGGGAGTCCGCCTCCGTGTTCTCCACTCCCGGAATGTATACTGCCGAATTGCAAGGAACATTGCTCTCCGCCCATGTCAGAATCAGAGACACTTCCCTGAGGGCACTCCTGCTGCGAGTCCCTCCTTGGTGAATGATGTAAGCTACTGCAGTACGATTGTCTGATCGAACCTGAACCGGTAAACCCTGTAGGTGAAGTGTCAGACGCGACAGAACCAAGCGGATAGCTCTGAGCTCCAAGACATTGATGGGGGTGAGATCCTCCTGAGGACCCCACAACCCCTGGAACTGATGATCCTTCCAGAAACCTCCCCAGCCCAACAGGCTGGCATCCGTGGCAACCGTCTCCCAACAAGGGGCAAGGAACGATCTGCCCCTCATCAGATTGCTTGATTCCAGCCACCACTGAAGGGACTGCCGAACCCTGGGAGACATCAGAAATGACTGATCCAAGGACTGTGGGCATCTGTCCCATTTCAGCAATAGATGGAGTTGTAGCAATCTCATGTGAAATTGAGCAAAGGGGACTGCCTCGAAGGAGGCCACCATCAAACCCACCAGAGTCATTCCTAGCTGAATAGAAGGGCAAGGGTTGGTCAGGAGAACACATATCAGATCCTGAAACCTCTGCACCTTTGGCTGAGGTAGGAACACTGGCCTGACTGGTATCCAGATTCAGGCCCAGAAAAGAAATCTCCCTTGATGGGGAGAGAGAAGACTTGAGGTGGTTGATCACCCATCCGAACCTCTCCAGCGTCACCACCGTCCTGGTGTCCAGCTCCGCCTGGCAGAGGGAGGAAGCTGTAATGAGCAGGTCGTCCAGATATGGCACAATACGAATGCCCTGGGCTCTGAGCAGGGCCATAATGCCCACCAGAACCTTGGTACACACCCTCGGTGCCGAGGTCAGCCCGAACGGGAGGGCCACAAACTGAAAATACTGATCTCCCACCACGAACCTGTTAAATCTCTGGTGTGCTGGGAAAATTGGTACATGAAGGTAAGCATCCTTGATGTCTATAGACGTCATGAAATCCCCCTGATGAAGGGTAACTGATGGCTGAGTGCAGAGTCTCCATACGGAACCTCTTGGTTCTGATGAACCTGTTGAGAAGCTTCAAATCCACAATGGGTCTTATGAAGCCATCCCTTTTGGGAACCGTGAAAAGGTTGGAATAGCCCTGGCCTCTCTCTGAAAGAGGCACCGGGCATATGACCGCCATGTCCAGGAGGTTCTTTACAGCCGACAAGAGCCCTTGCGCCGCCCGAGGATCCGAAGGCACCCGAGACCTTAGGAATCTGGGAGGAGGCCGGTACTCGAACTCCAGTTTGTACCCAGACGAGACCACTTCCAATATCCACTTGTCCGTAACCTCCTGGGCCCAGACCTGGAAGAGCCGCCGCAGCCGTCCCCCCACCCGTAAGGGTGAGGGCACCTCCTCACTGCTGAGCTGGCTTGGCAGCAGGCTTTGAACCCCAGGTAGAGGCTAGACGGGCACGTCCTCTCTGTTCCAGGAACCCCCTCTGAAGCCAGAGTAGGCAAGGCCTCTGCCCCCTCTGGCGCCGTGAAAGGAAGGACTGAAGGAGCGACGCTGCTTCTTACGCTGAGGTAGCTTTCCACCTTTCGCCACAGAATCCAATTTGTCTCCAAACAGCTGCGTTCCCAGGAAGGGCAGAGCTGTAAGCGATTTCTTTGCCGCAATGTCAGCTGCCCACTGGCGCAGCCTGACCGATCGGCGCATAGCCACCAACAGAGCCGAAGTTCTACTACACATGGTAATAGCGTCGTCCATAGCCGCCAAAACAAAATTCATGAAAAATTCACACCTCTTAAGGGCTGTGAATTCAACGCTGTTCGGGTTGAGCTGGGACCCATTTAACATGTCCCTGATCTACGACCTGGTAGACACAGCCAGGAGTGCCGATGCACTGACAGGCCGCAAGGCTGAACCCACACTGGCAAAGGCATGGCAAGCCATCTGATCAATGCACTTGTCCTCGCCATCCTTAAGGGTAGTGGCGTCAGGAGTATGTACAACGGAGGTGTTGGACAATCCTAAAATGGGCACATCAACATCGGGCGGGGAAGACCAACGCTTGACCGCGCCCACCGGAAAGGGATACTTTTTATCCCATCCCTGAGGAACACCATGAAGGCGACCCTGCTTCTCCCATTCTTTAAGAATCATGCTGTCAAAATGATCCCGATTTGAAACTCCAAGCGGGGCTTAGAGAACCCAAATAATTCCCCCTTCTTCGGAGGGGCCTCCGCTGGTGGGGAAATGCACAGAACCTCGGAGAGATGGGTCAGGACCCTGCGAGTATCCACAGCATCCCCCAGCGCCTGCCCGGCATCCAAATCAAAGAACTGCAGTTCCTCAGTCTCGAATTCCTCAAATAATTCCCCCTCCTCAAGCCCAGTCAGAGGAGTCATTATCAAAATCAATTACCGGCGTAGCCGGTGACAGATGCCTTTTCTTAGCAGGGGCCTTTCAGCCCACTGAGCTAGAAATAATTTTCTCGAGGTTGGCCAGCCTAGCACATACATCCGAGTGTGACTCCCCACTAATGACAGTGTCACTTTGGGTACGGATGATGCGGGGAGGGGTAGGAGATGAGGCGGGAGGCATGGACCCAGACGCCTGGGATCCCGACTGCCGCGTAATGGCCTGTTGCGCACATGGTATGCAAATTAGTACATTCTCCCCCGTAAGGGGTACCCCACAACCCACACATAGCCGGGATTGCTCCGAAGGGAGCCCAAGCCCGGTATCCTGTGGAGCCTCCATATGGTGATTTTAAGGTAGTCGCAATGACCAGAGGGAATTATGCTGGTAAGCAACCCGGGATGCCCCTTTAAGTCCCGAGTGGGAGGATTTATAAGTGCCCCAAATTACAGATAGGGACCCTAGGACCGGGAGAACCCCCTTTTAAGCAAGGCACAGGGAGTCCTCCTGAAAGACAAGATATGTGGCCATAAGCACATGCACACACAATAGCGAAAAAAATACATATCATAAGAAACAACAATAGCAGGGATACATAATGGCCAAGTATAGCAAGAAGAGGGGGGAGCCCAGCAGGGCACTCACCCACAGCAGAAAAATACAATTCTGTGAAATACTCACCTGTAGAATTGATATTTGTATACAGTACGTCCTGCTCCAGATATAATACTTACACTTGGGTTATCCTCCACCAGATGGGGCTGCACTGCAGAGACATGCAAAACAGGCTCCTCCCGGCCCTTCAAATACCCAGGGACCTCCCACAAATCCCCAGCACTGAAAAGCAGTGAAGAAACCAGGAGAATTAAACCACCCCGAACAACTGGTAATGATAATGATAACAATCACCATACAGGGGATCCAGAATAATGCAAAAACCAGGGTGGGGTGGAGCAGGACGTACTGTATACAAATATCAATTCTACAGGTGAGTATTCCACAGAATTGTATTCTTAGTATACAAATAGCAATGTCCATAAAGTAGGGTGGGATCCCCAACAAAAATCGACAACAGCAGAGTTTAAAACCACTGTCACCTGCATAACCATACGGCCAAGACAGCATGAGCTCAGGCCCTAACATCAACCTTGTAAAAACTTTGCAAAAGGTATGAGCAGAAGGCCAATGGTAGTGGCCTAGCCAACCAGTTCAACAGAAGCCCGGTGCTGAAAAGCCCAAGAGGCATCAAGCACGAGTAGAAAAGGAATCAAGGTGACAAGGAAGATTCTTCCCCTTGCTGGAATAGGCCTGAGTAACAGCCTGACGAATCCAATAGCTACAGTAGACTTCAGAAGCCAAAAGACCGAAGGACTAGGAGGAACATCCATTAATGTAATAACCAGGACCAAGGCCGCCCAACTCCAGAGAGCAAAGCAAAAGAGGCGTATACCTGCACAGTACTAAAGGTCAGAAATAAAGTATAAGTGAACAAAAGGTGTGTCTGGATGCTGGTTCGGGTGGGTCCAGAAGCCCGGTAAACCGGACAATACCAAGAGAAAAGAAATGGAGCTGCCAGCACATACCCCAGGGCCCACCAACGTAACCGCTCAACAGATACACCAAAATATGATCAATGAACAAAACTTTAAGTAGCCTGTGCATACATTAAAAACAATTAAAAACACAGGGAATCATGGGGCTGTGCATCAGACTATCCGCATAATTTCTGGTACACCAAGTAAATACAATCATGACATATATATCAGCATATAATTGATGAATACATAAAGCATGTAAATACATGCATAGATGTATGACAATGAATAATTGATTAATCGATCAAGAAAAATACATAAATAGTAATAAGCTACTGCTACATTTGTGCATGCCAACGGAGCGCTCCAAAGCAAAACTCCAGAGAGCAGACGAGATCGGGCACACTCAGGATGTAATGACCACAGGCCCCAAGGAACATCAGTTCCCTTAAAGGACACAGTGACTACCAAGGAAAACTTCCAACACCTGATTAAGGAATGCAGAACCCTTTCCTCAGCGTTGCTAGGAAAGGCACAGCAGAAATAGCAATATCTCGAATCAATGAACAAGAGACACCTCCAGATGCAGAGAGTCCGGCTTCAGGCGGAACTCCACCTTATCCTAGTGCATCAAGGAATGGGGGCTAGGTAGACAGAGCCGCCCGCTAACACACGCCTGACCAAGGTAATAGTCACCAGAAGGACAACCTTGAGGGTAAGAACAGCCAGACCGCATCCTGAATAGGACCAAGGAACAAAATCCTGCAAGCAGACAGAATGAAATTCAACTTCAATCCCAACAGGGACCATAGGATTTCATGGGGGACGCACATGAGTAACCCCCTGACGGAAGTCTTAACCAAGGAAGACTGAACCAGAGACTACTAAGGCAAGGTGGACAGGGCAGAACCTGACCCATCAGAGTACTGAGTTGGAGAACCAACTCCAAATCATGCTGCAAACACCACTAGAACCCTGGGAACCGAGAACGCCCAACAGGGAAGAGACCTAGACTCCCCACCAATCAATATGGGTATGTCATACCCTACAACAGATGGAAGAAGAAGAGGAAGAAGCTTGCTCCTAGCCTTCCCATAGTCTCAACACCGAGACAGATAAGCCTGTCCCCATCAAGATGGCTGTTTCAGCAGTCAGGCCGACTAGGCCAGAGTCTGTAGATTGGAGTGACGTAAAGGGAGCCCTGAGTGAGCAGAGCTAGCACTCCTGGCAAAAAGTACAGAAACTACTGTCCTTGGTACCATAACCACCCTCTACTAGGGCACCTGGGGGCCACCAGAATCACTGGTCCAGAGCAATCATGCGCAGAACCCTGCCTAGCAGGGGGAATGGGGAAAGGACATACAGAACCGAACGTCCAGTCACTAAGTTACTAAGGCAGTTACTAAGGCATCCGGACCACTGCCAGAGGATCCTGGGATAGGGAAACAAAGGCCGAGAGCCTGTTATAGTGACGGAACACAAACAGATCCACAACTGATTGGACCCCATAGTGGTACAGGGATTAGCACATCCTGTCGCAGAGGGGCTCCACCGGGGCGAATATCACCGATATGCAGGGAACATTGTCTCCACCCAAATTAGGAACTTAGACACTTCCTGGGGGTCTACCAGCTCCAGGCCCCTTCCAATGGTTAATGTAGGACACTGTCAGACAGACCGAGCGCCCCCAAACTGGCAGGCCCAGAAGGGAAGTAGTCAAGCAAGACAGAACCAACTGAAAAACGCTCACCGTTTCAAAATCAATAGGCGTAAGGACCGTCTAAGGCCCCCACCACCCCCAGAATCGCAGGGAGTTTCAGAAGAAACCCTCCCCCTTCAACCTGATAGTTTGACATCCATGGTGACCGTTTCCAGGAATGGGTAAGAAGGAACTGCCCCCAGACAGGTTCCTTAAGGTTTCTCTTGGAGTGGATGAACTCATCAGGTGGGAAGGCCCACAGACCCTACTCCACGGATGCCGGATCCCTGTCCTGTATTCACAATAGAAGTCGCAGAAGGGCCCAAGGGGAACTGAACATAAAGGACCTCTTCCGAGCAAGACACCAACAGGCCCACCAGCTGCATCTCTGCCTGGTGAAGGGACCAGGACAGCAGTGAGGGACTGAGCCCATGTGACCAGATTGTCCCCTTTATTGCGGAGAAGGGAAGATTCTCGTTAGAACCTGATCCAGATTCATTCCTAGTAATGGGATTACCAATTAAGGGGACAATGAGGACTTAGGGTGATTGATCACCCATCCAAATGACTCCCAATGGACGCCATCAGCCGGGTATCCATCTTAGCCTGACGCAGACTGGGAAGTGAGAAAGGACGTCCAGGTAGTCATCGCGCGGACGCCCCTTGGTCTCAGACACCATCGTCAGCACCTGATTGCGCACTCTGGGAGTTGGAGAGGCCAGATAACAAGGCCACAATTAGCAGTGTTGGACTACCAACACGAACCTGAAGAGCCTCAGAGACCTGGCACAGGGCTGTAACAGGCATTTTAGAGTCCCCCAGGCGGCAAGAAGCCCACTGGGCGTAAGGCGCTGATGGCTCAACTCAGTTTCCATGCAGAAACTGCCTGTAATTAGAGAATTGCCGTGAATCCAGAATGGGCCAGCCGGACCCATCCTTTTGGGAGACTGGAAAGGTTGGTATAGCGGCCCCTGCCTCTGCCTGTTACGGGCAATCTGCAAGAGACCCTCAGACCTCGCAGGCCTAGCATGGCCTGTGCCAGCAACTGAACAGCGGCAGGGACCAGGAGTACCTGTGACTTGATAAAACTGGGGAAGGCCGCACAGCAAACTATCCTGTAGTTGGAGGACACAACCTCCTGAATCCACCAGAATGAGGCGAGATGCCTCCTGATAAGAGCAAGGTGCTGCAGCCATCCCCTCACCCAGACGGGTGAGGGCGCCCCATCATGCTTGAGGGGGTTTGGTGGAAGATTTGGGCTTAGCCCTGCCGGAGGGGCCAGGGCATTGTCTGCTGCTCGTGGGGCAGGAGTCTGCACGAAAAATCCGGAAGGAACACCCCTGGTTCCTGTTTAACACTAAGGTAGGGGGGAGGAGGGGTGCCCCTGCCCCGAGGAGGCCGAGACGGCCGTCTGCGTAGGGGTGATTTGCACTTTTTACCGAATAGGTCTAGACGGGCCCCAAATAGGCGTTGCCCTCTAAAGGGAAGCCCAGTAAGAGTCTTTTTAGTAGCATCGTCAGCACCCCACTGTCGCAGCCAGACCAAGTGACGTATAGCCACCACAAGGGCAGAAGTTCTTGCACACATTCTAATAGCGTCATCCAGCACAAATAGAATACATTTTACAAATACAATTGGAGAGTGCATTAAACACCTCCCAGGGGAGATCCTCGGGGTGATCAAGCAACTTTCTGATGAGGGTTCTAGCGGCCACTGCAGTAATAGCCACAGCATAGACTGGGCGCAGCGCCGTCCCAGCACAAGAAAAGGCATGGGAGGCCGGCAGCGCCGTCCCAGCACAAGAAAAGGCATGGGAGGCCGGCAGCTCAATGTCCTGAGGAAGTGACGCTGGTGACGTCACGCAACGCGTAGACGCTGGGGCAGTGGGCTGGTGGTCGTTTGTTTTCATGCGAGTCTGAGTGTGTGTAGTTTTTTGTGATTAATTCTTAATAAATATGGTCTTTAATATAGTCAGTAGTAGTGCCTCATAATTGGGTGGGTGATTTTGAGGGTGTGAGACCTCCAAAAATGTTTCCCAGCACAAGAAAAGGCATGGGAGGCCGGCAGCTTAACGCGCTGGTCCTCAGCATCCCGAAGGGTACTATAAGCAGGGGTTGTAATAAAGGGGGGATTAGGGACCCCTATGATCGGCGCATCCACCACGAGGGGTGATCAACAATTAACCACCTCAGGGGGAAAAGGGTATTTCCTATCCCAGTCCCCTGGAAGTTTACTGGGGCATTCCCATTCCTTGAGCACAAGGGCATGGAAATGAGCCTGCTCTAGAAACGCTCCCCTCTAGGCTTGGGGACCTGACCGGGGAGAGAGACAGACAGTGCCTTAAAGACCTTAATCAACAAGTCGTCAGTGTCACACTGGCCCCAGTATTCAGGGCCAGAATCGTCATGACTCCTCGGCCTCTCATCAGATGAGCCCGAGAACTCCCCTTCATCAGAAGGGGTATAGTCACACGGAGTAGTAAACTCCTCGGTTCTCATAGAAAATGCAGAAACATGAGGCGACAGGTGCCGCTTCCTACCAGGGCCCATTCGCTCTGACAACCTAGCAATAACCTGTTCAGCCGTAGGCAGTCTGGAAGGCCCAGCAGGCTGCAATTCCCCACTTGTAGGCGACTCAGCAGGAGAGAGATTTAAGCCTGGGGAGATAGGTGAATTGAAGATTGGTGTAGCCACTGGCCGACATGATTGCAGGGCCAGGGCTTGCTTGGCACAGGGTACGCAGACCCGTGCCCTGTCAGCATCAGCATGGGGTTGTCCCCACGCTATACACCGCCGGTCTTTTCCCAGGGGGACCCCGGTCACATAATTCTGAGATGCCTCCATATGGTGATTATTCAAGGCACAATATGCCAGTAGGGATTTACGCTATAGGCCACCCTGGATGCCCCAAAGACCCGCTAGGGAAAGTGGGAGAATATTACAAGGCCCGCTATAATTTTACACCGGGCCGGGAGAAGCCAATGGTGTTCACCAGTCTGAAAGACATAATGGGAATAAAGGGTGTCAGAACCATGCGCAGTAATCAAGGATCATGAAAATCGCCCGCGAGGGCACTGACAGACCAAGGGAGGAGGACTGCTACCACGCCTGCGGCGAGCATCAAAATGGCGCCAAGCGAACCTCGAAGGGCGGGCCAGAGCAGGCTGTGACATCCAGTAAGGAAAGAGGTGCGCATGGGGGCGACAGGTACATAATAAAAATGCACACAGCGCGGCTCTGACACCAGGAATACCAGTCAAAGACAGTACTAAGGCCATAAGCGTGTAAACATACACAGACCACCACACCCCCCCCCTTTCTGTACTAAGGATGGCGACCCTTAGTACAGGGCCCACCGCTACACGGGGCATGGGGCAATAGTGCGGGAGGGGCATCCCCTAGAGGCTCACCATCAGCCTAAACCGCCTACCCTTTGGTGGGAGACTCCGGTGGAACATGGCTCCGTTAAGCTGGTGCTGCCTACCTTCACCCGACCAGCGCAGCCCAGGCTGGGAGGCACATCACAGGGAGGACGGGTGGGAATAGTCCAACAGGGGCGCAGGCTATGTTTCTATTTTTGTTTCCATTAATTTGACCACATCTACAGTGGTCAAATTAATGCAAACACTCTTAAAAAAACAGATAATTTTCCATCTAAAAATTAATGACCTATTGGACCCAAAACAGCACGGCTTTACTGAGGGCAGATCATGTCAGACCAATCTTATTGATTTCTTTGACAATGTCACTAAAGTGTTAGATGAAGGTGGCGCTGTGGATATCGCCTATCTGGATTTTAGCAAAGCCTTTGACACTGTACCACATAAGGAGCTCATAGATAAGTTATTGAAGGTAGGACTCAATCCCTGGATAGTTCAGTGGATTTCCAGTTGGCTGAGGGATCGGTATCAGAGCGTTGTTGTAAATGGCGTGCAATCTGAACAAAGGCGAGTTACAAGTGGTGTGCCGCAAGGCTCTGTCCTGGGCCCCATTCTTTTTATTTGTAAGTGACATAGGAGAAGGCTTGGTAGGAAAAGTTTGTCTGTTTGCTGATGATACAAAGGTTAGTAATAGGGTGGATATTCCTGGAGGTGTCTGCAACATGGAAAATGATTTAGCTTTACTGGATAGATGGTCAAAACTGTGGAAACTAGAGTTTAATGTCTCTAAATGTAAAATCATGCACTTGAGTAGAAGGAATCTCTGCTCCGAGTACCCTATGGGCAGTACAGTGTTAGCCAGAACCTCGGAGGAGAGAGATTTAGGGGTACGGATTACTGATCGCTGCAAGATGAGTGGACAGTGTAGCCAGGCAGTGGGAAAAGCAAGCAGGATGCTCGGCTACATAGCTCGAGGCATCACCAGTAGGAAGAGGGAGGTTGTGATGCCGCTGTATAAAGCCCTGGTAAGGACACAGCTAGAATACTGTGTGCAGTTCTGGAGACCTTACCTGCAAAAAGACATTATTCAAATAGAACGTGTCCAAAGGCGGGCAACGAAAATGGTGGAAGGACTTAAACTTAAAACTTATCAGGAGAGACTTAAAGAACTTAATTTGTACAGTCTGGAGGAAAGAAGGGAGAGGGGGGACATGATTGAGACCTTTAAATATGTGAAAGGATTGAATAAGGTTCAGGAGGGAAGTGTTTTTAAGAAGAAGCTTAATGATAGAACAAGGGGGCACAACCTGAAGCTAGTCGGGGGGGGGGGGGGGGGGGAAGATCAGGAGCAATGTTAGAAAATATTTTACAGAAAGTAGTAGATGCTTGGAACAAACTTCCAGCAGAGGTAGTTGAAAAATCAACAGTCACTGAATTTAAACATGCCTGGGATAAGCACACATCTATCCTAAGATAAAGGGTACATACAGTATACACATAAGGGCAGACTAGATGGACCGTATGGTCTCCTTCTGCCGTCAACCTATGTTTCTATAACCCCGCTCAACTGCGAGAGAGTGATACTTCATGTCTTCACAGTCAGCACTGCAGAGAAATCTGGGGATTTGTGCGAGGTCCCTGGGTATTTGAAGGGCCGAGAGGAGCCTGTTTTGCATGTCTCTGCAGTGCAGCGCCATCTGGCGGAGGATAACCCAAGTGTATGTATTATATCTGGAGCAGGACATACTGTATACTAAGAATATGGTGTCCTATTCAGCCAGCAGCGCCTGAGAGGGAGAGAGGAAGGGAGAAGGATTGCGCACCGCGCCCGGCCCCTTCCCTCCGAGTCCAGTAGCGTAGTTCCCAGCAATGGGATGGGTCCTCAATGGCGCCAACAGAAGGGGGCAGGCTGCGGCAACGCGCGAGCGCCCGGCCCCGCCCCCTCACAGAATCAGCCTGAGGGGAAGAAGCTCCCCAGACTGCAGGCAGAGCGCACAGCGCAATCAAGCGCACAAGCACACACATATATATATAAAGTGAAAAATAGAACAATGCCAACCCCCCGCCCCCTCACAGAATCAGCCTGAGGGGAAGAAGCTCCCCAGACTGCAGGCAGAGCGCACAGCGCAATCAAGCGCACAAATATATATAAAGTGAAAAATAGAATGCCAACCCCCCCCCCCCGCTGGAGGGTAACAGAGGGGACCCGGAAGGGGGAGAATCCCTCACCAAAAGGGTGTAAGGGAATTAAATGGGGACAGGGCATCCCAAACCGGAAACTCACCAACCCCCTTGTATGGGGTCTCACGGGGGAGCATGGCTCCCTAAACGCCTATTAAGGTGAAGGCTACCATCACCCGGACCTGCAGCCAAGGCTGGGAGGCTAGAAATGGGCTTAATGCATAAAGGTCCGGGCAGAAATAGAGCACAACATGGCCGGGTGTAAACCCGGCTTACCTGCAAGGAAGAGCAGCATACATCTGACTTTCTCACAGTCCTGCAGAGAAGGGACTGGGAATGTGTGGGAGGTCCCAGGTATTTATGGACCGGGAGGGGCTTCTTTTTTGCTTTCATCTCTGCAGAAGTTCGCCCTCTACTGGACCATAACCCATATGTCATAAATAGTGGAAGCAGGGTGTGTGACACACTTGGAATATTCCACAGCCTCCGTAGGAAAGAGTAACACCAGGTGATAAATGCCGCTTCTTAGCAGAAGCCTTACGCGGGCCAGACCCAGCAATATGTCTCTCAATGTTGGCCACCGTGCAGCCAAATCAGGTTGAGACTCCCCACTGGTAAGCACCTCACTAGGATTCAGATGTAAGCGTGGGGGGGTAGGCGAAGCCAGAGGGGGTGCAGGCCCAGCCACCGGTAACCCAGACTGCAGAGCAAGTGCCTGCTGGGCGCAGGGTACACACCCTGACATCACCTATAGGGGATACCCCACATGCCACACAGCCAGGCTTGTCCCGAAGGAACCCCAAGCACATTATCCTGAGAAGCCTCAATATGGTGATTGTGGCACAACCGGCCAATTGGGATTGACACTAATAAAGCTACCCGGGATGCCCCAATAGCCCGCTAGGGAAGTGGGAGACAGTGGATCACAAAAGCCCTCCAATAAGGAGGGAACGCTAAATAGAGGGGATAGGGCCGGGAGAAACCATATAAAAGTTTGACCCGCCTGCAGGACAAAGATCCCATAAGCATAATACAATGAAATACAAAGAAAAGCCAGCCCGCAGGGGCACTTACGGACCGCGATAGGGAGATGACAGATACGCAAGCACAGGAGCTCCAAAATGGCGCCCGAATATACCTCGAGGAGCTGGCCACGGAGAAGTGATGCGGAAAAAGCCACCTGCAAGACCCGCCCCCCGAAGAGCACGAAAACGCACCCGTGACAAGGTCAGCCAATGACGACGCAGCAGCGCCTGAGGCGATGCCGCCACCGTCCGTGGAGCTAAGTACAAGCGCGCAGCGGCGATAATAAAAACCCAGTACAATCACAACATGAATATACAAAGTTAACTCATACGTGCTGTATACTTAGAATATTGTACCAAAGATAAGGGAACTACAGTAGGTGACCAGGGCAAGCCAATAGAATTATAGAAAAAATACAATTCTGTGATTACTCACCTGTAGAATTGTTATTTTGAGTATACAGTATGTTCTGCTCCAGATAAGAATTATTACTCTTGGGTATTACTCCACCAAATGGTGCTGGACTGCAGAGACCGCAAAATTGGCTCCTCTCGTCCCCTCAAATACCCGGGACCTCCCACAAATCCCCAGCATTGAAAAGCAGTTAACGAGAAGCCGGAAGAATGATAACAGAACTAATATCTAAAAAACAAAGATGACAATCACCATACAGGGGATCCAAGGATAATTCAAACCAAGGGTGGGGTGGAGCAGAACGTACTGTATACTCATAATACCAATTCTACAGGTGAGTACTCACAGAATTGTATTCTTTAGTATACAGTACGTCCTGCTCCAGATAAGAATCATTACTCTTGGGACATCCAATAGCAGTGTCCATAAAGTAGGGTGGGATCCCCAAAGGTAACAGACAGGTCAGACCACTGCCGCCTGCAGAACTTTGCGGCCAAAAGCAGCATCAGCTGAGGCCCTATCAACAACCTTGTAAAACTTGGAAAAGGTATGAACAGAAGACCAGGTAGCGGCCTTGCAAACTTGTTCAACAGAAGCCTGTGCTGAAAAGTCCAAGAGGCACTAATAGCACGAGTAGAATGAGCAGTAAGGCGGAAAGGAGGATTCTTCCCCTTAAGAGTAGGCCTGAATCACAACCTGACTGCTCATTTGCCGATAGCCAAACCCTTCCTAGGACCAGAAGGGACCACAAAAAGCATCAGTTTTTCTGAAAGGTGCAGTAGCCACCAGATAGTACTTCAGACACCTAACCACATCCAAGGAATGCAAGACCCTCTCCTTAGCATTACTAGGATTAGGGCACAAGGAAGGAAAAACAATGTCCTGATTCAGATGAAAGACAGACACGACCGACCTTAGGCAGAAAATCTGGCTTGAAGCGAAAAACCACCTTGTCCTGGTGTCTCTCAAAGTAGGGGGGCTGGATGGAAATCGCCGCCAACTCAGACACACGCCTAAGAAGTGATAGCCAAAGACAACCTTGAGTGTAAGAATGGCCAGGGCAGCCTCCTGCACATGTTCAAAAGGAGCACCCTGGAAGGAAGACAAGACCAAGTTCAAATCCCAAACAGGCAACATAGGCTTACGTGGGGGACGCACATGAGTAACCCGCTGGAAAAAAGTCCTGATCAGAGAATGCTGGGCAAAGGACCTCTGGAAGAAAACAGCCAGGGCAGAGACATGACCCTTCAGAGTACTGAGTTGGAGCCCCATCTCCCAGCCATGCTGCAGGAAATCCAGGATCCTGGCAATAGAGAACACGCAACAGGGGAGAGACCTAGACTCACACCAGTCAATGTAGGCACGCCAAACCCTATAGTAAATAGAAGAAGAAGACTTCTTCCTAGGCTTTATCATGGTAACAGAGGCAGACAGCCTCTTTTCCATCAAGATGGAGGTTTCAGCAGCCAAGCCATCAAAGAGTTTGTAAATTGGAATGGAGTAAATGACCCCGAGTGAGCAGGTCTGGAACCCTGGGCAGAGTGTACTGATCTTCTGCCAGCTGCACCACGTCTGCGAACCACACTCTTCTTGGCCACCTGGGGGCCACCAGGATTGCTGGCACCCCCACCCGAGCCATCTTGTGCAGAACCCTGCCCAACAGGGGGAATGGGGGAAAGACATACAGCAGCTGAAAGTCCGGCCATGACATTGCTAGAGCATCTGTGGCCAAGGCCAGAGGATCCTGGGACAGGGAGACAAAGGCCGGGAGCTTGTGATTGTGACGGGACGCCAACAGATCCACATCCGGTTGGCCCCAACGGTGACACAGAGATTGAAACACCCTGTTGCAGAGGGACCATTCTCCCAGGCGATAGGTCCCCCTGCTCAGAGTCTGCCTGCAGATTCTCCACCCCCGGAAAGCACACAGCTGATATGCAGGGAACATTGTCCTCCGCCCAGGCCAGGATCAGAGGCACTTCCTTGAGGGCCCCTTGCTCCGGGTCCCTCCCTGATTGATTTAGGCAACCGCCGTCTGGTTGTCTGAGTGCACCTGAACAGGCCGGCCCCGAAGGTGTTGGGTCAAGTGAGCCAGAACCAACCTGATCGCCCTCAGTTCCAGAATGTTGACAGGTGTGTGGGCCTCCTGAGGGCCCCACCGCCCTTGGAACTGCAGGTACTTCCAGAAGCCCCCCCAACCTGTCAGACTGGCATCCGTGGTGACCTTCTCCCAGGAGGGGGCCAGAAAGGATCTGCCCACCAACAGGTTCCTGGAGTCCAGCCACCACGAGAGGGACCGCCTGACTAGGGGAGACAGAACAAGGACCTGGTCCAGGGACGCAGGATCCTTGTCCCATACTGACAAGAGGTGGAGTTGCAAAGGCCTATGTGAAACTGGGCATAAGGACCGCCCGAAGCACAACACCATCAGGCCCACCAGCTGCATTCCCTGCCTGATGGAGGGATGAGGGAAAGATAGCAGGAACTGAACCTGCGCTAGCAGACTGTCCACCTTCTGCTGAGGGAGAAGAAAAATCCTTGCCTGAACTGTATCCAGATTCATTCCCAGGAAGGGAGTCACCAAGGAGGGAGACAGGGAAGACTTGGGATGGTTGATCACCCACCCAAATGACTCCAGAGTGGACACTACCAGCTGAGTATCCAGCTCTGCCTGTTGGAGGGACTGAGAAGTGATGAGAATGTTGTCCAAATAGGGCAGCACGCAAATGCCCTGAGACCTGAGCAGAGACATCACTCCTGCCAGCACCTTGGTGAACACTCTGGGAGCTGGAGACCGAAGGGCAATGCCACAAATTGGTAGTGCTGATCCTCCAGAGCGAACCTGAGGAACCTTTGATGACCTGGAAAAAACAGGAATATGAAGGTAAGCATCCTTGATGTCCACGGAGGACATGAAGTCCCCTGGACGCAGGGAACTGATGGCAGAGCGCAAAGCTTCCATGCGAAAGCGCCTGCACCTGACAAATTTGTTGAGGATCTTCAAGTCCAGTATGTGCCTGACTGACTCCTGACTGCCTCCCTTAGCTAACAGGTCCAGGCGGTCCCCAAACAGGCGTAGTCCTTTGAAGGGAAAACCAGTGAGAGCCTTCTTGGCAGCGGTGTCAGCTGCCCACTGGCGCAAGCAAACCGAGCGGCATATAGCCACCACTAGGGCAGAGGCTCTGCTACACATCCTAATGGTATCATCCAAGGCAGAGAGGACATAAATCACAAAAACCTCACAAGAAAGAGCATTAAACTCTTCACTAGACACATCAGGAGCACCATCTAGGACACTAAGCAGGGTCCTAATAGCCACCGCTGTAATGGCAGAGGCACAAACCGGGCGCAGAGCCGTCCCCACACAGGCAAAGGCATAGGACGCCAGCTGATCAATACGCCGGTCCTCACCATCCCGGAGCATAGTAGAGTCAGGGGAATGCATGACTGAGGTGTTAGATAACCCAAGGACCGGGGCATCCACCTCCGGAGGGGATGACCAACGCTTCACCACATCAGCAGGAAAGGGATACCTCTTATCCCAACTCTTAAGGACTCCGGGGAGCTTGCTAGGACGCTCCCATTCCTTGAGCACGAGGTTATTAAAATGGCCTGCTCAGGAAACAATTCCCCCTGCTGCCTAGGGGCCGCAACCGGGGGAGAGATAGGCTGTTGGCTCAGATTTTTGAGGTCTCATCTGGGGCCCAGGGGTCAGAGCCAGAATCATCATGGTCCCTGGGCCTCTCATCAGATGAGTCAGAGAACAACTCCCCTTCTTCCAAGGGGGTATAGCCAGACAGTTCCAAGAACTCTTCCGCCTCCATAGGGAAGAGTGACATCAGGCGTCAAATGCCGCCACTTAGCAGAGGCCTTACGCGCCATGGTATTAGCAAGCAACTTCTCAACACTAGCCAGTCTAGCAGATACATCAGGCTGAGAATCCCCACTGGTATGCAACTCAATGGGAGTCAAATTCAAGCTTGGTGAAGCCATACGTGGCGCAGGTCCAGCCGCTGGTAAACCAGGTTGCAGCGCAATCACCTGCTGGGCACAAGTAATACAGACCCGCACATTGTCAGCACTAGTAGGGGACACCCCACAAGCAACACAGCCGGGCTTGTCCCGAAGGAGCGCCGAGCACATTATCCTGAGACGCCTCCAAATGGTGATTATAGCGGAACAATAGGCCGATAGGGATTCACGCTATAACAGCAACCCGGGATGCCCCAATAGCCCGCGAGGGAAGTGGGAGTAATTAGCACACTAGGCCTCACAAAGTTTAGTAACTAAAAGAGGGGTAGGGCCGGGAGAAATGGAGTTCAACCCGCCTGAAAGACATAAGCGAAGAGGACCCCATAAGCGACATGCATAATGACATAGGGTAAATAAAACCGCCCACGAGGGCACTCACGGACCGCGGTAGGTAGATGCCAGCCACACAGCAGACGGAATCCAGAGAAAAAATGGCGCCAAGCATCCCTCGAGGGGCAGACCGCGGAGAAGGTGACGCGGAACCCACCATACGCAGGCCCCGCCCCCGAAGAGCGCGAAGCAGCACACGTGACAAGCAGCCAATGAAGGCACATCAGCGCCTGAGGTAATGCCGCCGGCATATTCAAACCGCAACCAGTGATACCAAGTCAGTGAGGAGACTGAACAAAGTCAATAAGTACACCATCCAAGTGAAGCACCAACGCATAACAGCCCCCCCCCCCCCCCCCCCCCCCCGAGAGCTACAAGGGAGAGCGAGGAAGGGCAGTGGCCACTTAAGGTAGGGCCCACCGATAGACAGGGGCAAGGGGCAATAGGGCGGGAGGGGCATCCCATAGAGGCTCACCACATACCTATGCCTACCCTTTGGGGTGGGGGATTGCGGTGGAGCAGCGATCCTAAGCACCTGACAGCAGTGCTGTCTACCATCACCCAGACCAGCACAGTCAAGGCCAGGAGGCACATAATGGAACGGGTGGGAATAGTCCTACAGGGCCGCAGGCTAACAGCCCCGCTCACCTGCGAGAAGAGAGCCATCTTGTCCTTCGTAGTCCAGACTGCATAGAAATTTTGGGGATTTGTGGGAGGTCCCGGGTATTTGAGGGGCCGGGAGGAACCAATTTCGTGGTCTCTGCAGTCCAGCGCCATCTGGCGGAGTAATACCCAAGAGTAATGATTCTTATCTGGAGCAGGACGTACTGTATACTAAGAAAATGACCACTACTAGAGTAGAGCACAGATTAACCATTTTATTGACAGCACTTTGACAATATGTTTGGTATAAGCAAATCTTCAGTTTGCAGACAGGTGTCCTAGTATTATAATTTCTTGTTCTTTGCTCATTTAGAACTGCAGGGTGACCCGTGTCGATCCAGTAATCCAATGCTTTCATTGCTTGTGTTTACTCTCCAAAAGTAGGAGCATTAACTTACAACCTAGGCTATGGGGAATAACTGCCAACATAGCAGCTCATCATGGCCTAATTTTTAATATAAGATACACATTCTGCTTCAGTCTGCAAATATTTGTCCATTGGAACTGAGGAGTGACAGCATGAATTAACTCATAATGGCACTGTGAGGAAACAGATAACCGCTGCTAAACATAACCACTTTCTCTAGGATGGCGGAGTCCTATTCAGAATGCAGTCAGGACAGGGGGAACACAAATTCCAATATACAATGTAATAGACAAGAAAAAAAAAAAAAACGATTACTAAAAGCAACCTCCTGTCAAAATGTCCTGTCGTTGCCCTTAGGGCCGCTGCAGTCACCCTCGCCCAGACCACTTGGGCATTCCAAATGCAATATAAATCTAAACATAGCAACGTCAAGCAAACTGGCTAAATTACCCCACACCAAAATAATCAGCACAGTACCAAAGCTGCTGTTCTAAGTTTGAGTAACTTAAGTCACCCAATCCATGCAGCAGGAATGTCACTGTTGCACAGTGATTGGGTAACTTAACAGCCACTCAAGCTTTCTGCAGTAGTTTCAAAAGGCGTCAGGAAGTCTTGCCAAGCCTAAGGCTTTGAAACAAGAGGGGTTTTACCACAAAGAATCATTAAAACAAAACTAATGTCCCAGGAGCTGTCAGCTAAAATTGAGCATAACTAAAAATTCTTACCTTAAACTAGGTGCTGCCATGCACAGCCTGGCAAACTTAATTGGCTGCTGAAAGTACCATGCATGCGATTCGCAAGATTAATAAAGATATATATATATTTTTCTCAGTTTCAGGCTTGCATGTATGCTTTAGCCAGCTGGGCAATTTCTAGAAGAGCCCTTAATGTACACCAGATTGAGCATGAATAGCCCAATTTGTACCCAGTGTCACTTTGTAAGCAGTACCCATTTTAAATTTCAAACCACCTCCAACATGATGCATGTCCCCTTCAAAAAGACAGACAAAACAGCTTTCAACATATGAGGCCTTTGTACCATCACCTGCACTTTGATCAGAGGTGGCTGAAGCCATCCATCCGATGAACCACAGCCCCCTCCGCTTTTTAGATAATGTGTTTCAGCTGACCAAGTAAGGTCAGCCCTAGCTTTTCGCCATCAGGCTGATGGAACAGATCCTTTTGGTTTCCAGAGTTTCCCATTGCAAGCTTCTGAGCAGAGTTTTCCTGCTTTCTCAACTCTGCAAGATCAAATCAGATTGGCTAGTCAGCATTTGCAAGTAAAAAGGAAGCATGCTGCGTTTTACAAAGAAGGGACAATGCTGTGTTTTACTGCCACCACAGGGAACATGGGTGAGTATTTCAGCCTGCTCTCAGGCTATTTGCAGCTTTACACAGCAGAGCATCCTGAACCTGGATAGCCCTTAGGGGTTAAGTGCTTCTTAGACTTTAGTGCTGGTTTAAGAATGTTTGAGCATAAGGACATTATGACCTGAGAACCAAATTAACTTAATAGCTTTTGTGTGTCAAACTTGCCAAAAGAATGTGTAGTTCAAATGCTATACGTGCAAGTTATTTTGACATCCTCACTGAACCAAAACCAGAGATTGACAATGTCACATTAATATGCCATCTAATTACCTGCACAGTAAACCATATTGTGACCTATAATTATATATAGAATACATGGACTTGACTTACAGAACTATCAATCGTGTATAAGAACATTTGTAAGCCATACACTGAATATTTTATCTTCAGAGGTCACAGGAGACCTTCAATATGCAGCTCATAACAAAATGTACACAGTCTGCCTAAGGGACACACATATCCCTAGTTGTCCGCACATCAAAGCATGACTGACAGCTCTAGACAAATTGGGGGGGGGGCGGGCGATGGTCCTCCAAGCAACTTTCTTTTCAGCTACGTGGGAAGGTGTTAACCATATGTCCACAGCGCAAACAATCTGTCCTCTGTTCAGCGTGCAGGGATTTCAAGCCAGTGTTATGCATTCAGGGCACGTTAGACGCTAGATCATGTTCTAACGGGATATACAACAGGCCCAGTAACCCCCTAATATTCCCTGATAATCATTCACTGCAAGGCTGAACTAGATAGGGATTTCCTTTACTCTCTGCTTTTATATTTCTTCAGCACCAATAGTATATCTCAAATAGCCACAGAGTATTTGAGGAAATCTAGGTCAGGTTAAACCAGAATCTTCGGTAAAGCAGCCTTCAGTAAATGCAACATGTATACAACCACTGCCAGTAAATAATTCTGCTCTTATACTAATATTGGCCATTGATAAGATTAACTAGGAAAAAACGTTTCTACATGCAAGGTGATCAAGGGTTAACTAAAAGCCAGTAATTGGCAGGCCCACGCCAGCATACCTCAGCTTGATAAATCTGTAATCATTACCAATACGTAAAGACGGCTTATGTTCATATGAACATGGAGACAACCATTTTCATCTTGTGCAATCAAAAAAGCATGCAATATAAGTATATGAGTAAGGGGATGAAGGGAAACCCCGAAACACGTAGTGTATCCTAATGGCTGCCTCTCACTTAACAGGATATAGTTAATTGCGAATATTAACCCTTTCAACCTTTGCGGATCAAGTGGCTATCCGGCGGAGCTGGATTTTCCTTGATTCATCTTTGGTTTAATTTTTGTGTGTGTAGACAGTAGTTCATGATTTGAAGCCACACAGACCTCAGGACCACCGCATCAAAAAAATAGATTTAAATAAAAAGGTTCCAATTTTGCTTAAATGTGGACAATGATTTGGGCTTTGCCAGGATTTTAGATGCCCTGTCATGTGAAACCCCCCAGATCGGCAGTAACCGCTTACCGCTTCCCGGTCCAACAGCTCATGAGAAGGCTCTAATCCAATCAGAGAAGATTCTGTGCCAGTAATTCAACTGCTGATATTGTGCAATTGGGAATGCAAGCAGCTGCATCACGAGCATCTTCGGGTTATGCGTGAGCTCCAGCCATTCAGATAGGCTGGGTGGTTGCATAAGCTCTGCTGGGGATGCGCCCACTTGTGGGACTAATTCCAGAATATCAGCAGTTTGCCAAGTGACATAGGCAGGGTAAACTGCTCTGATTGTACAAGAGCCAGCACATGTGCTGCTGAACCAGGGAAGGGCAAGCTGGTATTGGCAATCTGAGGGGTTTCACACAGCGCAGCATCCCAAAATCAGGTAGGCCTAGGAGCACGGAACAAAACCCAGGATAGCCAAAATTATAGGTTTAGTTCCGCTTTAAGCTCATATTTAAAGCTATCCCATGGATATCATTGTGGAAGGACATTTATATTTGATGACTGCGGGGGAAAACACTTGGCATTCATGAATAAGTCAGCGATATTTCTCCTACTCACCAAAAGTATTTGCACCAAGCAGGAAAAACGCTAAAGCGAGGGTCCATATGAGATGTTTAAATCTATTTCAACATATGGATAAAAGTCACATACAGAATTTTTACAGTAACATAACTTCAGTGCTAGAACTTATTTACACGATTTATCTCAACCCCAGAGAAAGCACGGCTTTAGAATTAAAAGGTCATTTAGGAACAGCAGAGCGTTAGATTTCTAGTATTACCCGAGCAACCATTTATAGTAGCCATTCTTTACATGCAACTTGGAGAGGCCACAGCACTAAACTAAAAACATACTGCATTGACATAGTATTAAAAAACCCCACGTACTGCAAGTCATTGACAAAATGTGATGTTTCAGCATAGATGTTTCAGAGGCAGCACGCTGCAGATAATTCTGTGTCACTGTTGAAGCAAAGTGGACATGTGACCCTCAGGGAAGAAATGGCTCATATCTAATAATGTCTAAGAACTCCAGGGATAAAATGGCTGAAGGAGAAATGTGAGGTTAGGCAACATCTGTCAGACTTCATATCTGTTAGCCCAGACACATCTGGCTGAAATTTTCCAGAAGCCGTGAATGCAGAAACCAAAATTCATAGTGGTCGATGCTGGGAGCAAAATAGACACACTGGACATCTACCAGCTAACAAAGGATAAAGCAAGTCTATGACATGTGATGACCATATGATCATACCAGTTGAAAGATAACTCCTGTCGGTAAACCGATCACCCATGTACCACAGTATAAAATGAGGCAGTGACCATAGTAACGGAACAAGTGGGCACTATTACCCAGGGGGTGTCTGGCTTCATCTTACCTGCGCACAGATGACCCATTCCAGATTTCTTTCTTGCACTTTGTTATCTCTTTCGGCTTGGCACAAATGTTATGCAAGTTTAGTGTAGCTGAGTTAATACAGCGAAAAGTGATTTTGGTTAGTATAAAGTTACTTGCACTTTAGATAAAGTTTTTTGTGTTTTAATATTAGAGAATAGCTTTATGGATTCATCAGGGTTTTTCATTTGGTATCTGGTTACACTCAAGCATTTCCATCTAGTAGCAGGTTTCGACATCTTAACCCTCTGTTATTATGGGGGTTATGGGAAAAGGATTGTGTGGCCACTGGGAAAATTTCAATCACCACTCTTGCAGAATTGTACAAATAAAGGAGTTTTGGGAAACTGCCTCCCAGGCGGGTAGAACCCCCACCGGAATGTCAGGATCGATGCTTGGGTAGAGTTTAAAAAAGGGATTCCCTTTCCCATTCGGGGCCTTTTAGGGCTTTGATCTCTGGTCTTCTAAACTCCGGTTGGGAAACATCTTTTCTTATCCTACCTCAGAGCTTTCCATCAAAGGGGAGCCCACAAAGATGTGACTTACAACTTGGCAAGGGGACTAGGCATCCAAGTGCTTGCCAAGCATTGGATAGCGTCATTCTCTTGGCATTAGCTCCAATAGCCTCAGCTGAGGTGTCCACGATCCAAAATGTATTTACTATCTAGTCTAATCCATTTAGGGGACGCCCCTAATCTGTCCACCCACATCTCTAAGGACGCGCCCTACAGAGTCTGTGGCAATCAAAAGGTTTTTTTAAAAAGCCCTATGTCCCAAACCCTCTTCAGGAGGATTTCTGCTCTCTTATCCATAGGGTCTCAGATACCCCATGTCTTCAAAAGATTAGATCTTTTAGAAACCTGGGCCAAGGTCTACTCTAGTAAAAATGGCTTGGATTAGGTCCAGTGTACCTTATACACAGAACCTAAAACTGCAACGACCCACAGACTAAACTTCATGGCTTCCCTGTGTTTCCAGAATGAACTTACTTATTGGAGGAAGCTAGACCACCTTATTCAGGATGATCCACTCCTACCCTGGAAAGCACTGCATCTTCTGTAGATGGCAGAAGATGGGCCGGGGACTACAAGCTGGTGAAAACTGATCCAGCTTAGACTTGGAGGCAAAGGGATTAGCCATATCCACTTTCATGCATTCCAAAAATCTGAAAACAGGATTAAAATTGTGAAAGACTACATCCTAGAGACGAGCGCACAGCTGATTGTTCCAGTTGTCAGGATGGGGCATCTGGTACTTGCCCTTAGGCTCTTTGGGCTTAGTATGCTTTTCCCTCTTCCATCCTTCACCTGTAAGGAAAAAATCCCCATCAGACATGAGCCTAAGGAAGACGGGTCCTCTACACCCCCCCAGGACAGGTGACGTAAAAAAGACAATTCTGTGAGTACTCACCTGTAGAATTGCTTTTACTATGCATGGCACGGCCTGCTTCAAGAAGTCCTTACGTATGGGATATTCCACCACAAGGTGGCGCATTGTTCTGCTGAAGGGTTGTGGCTCATCCCGGTACCATATAAAAACAGGATCACCAATAGACCTCTACAGCGTTGACAAGCAATTATACAAGAAGCCGGGAGAGAAAGGGAAAAAAGGTAACAAAAACCTCCAACTAACTTGGAACAATCACCATAAAGAGGCAACCAAGAATAACAACAAGGGTGGGGTGAAGCAGGCCGTTCCATGCATAGTAAAAGCAATTATACAGGTGAGTACTCACAGAATTGTATTTTTCCTATTGCATGGCACGGCCTGCTTCAAGAAGTCCTTACGTATGGGACGTTTAACAGCAGTGTCCGTAAGGTAGGGTGGGATCCCCCCCAAAAAAAGCAGCAGGCAGTTCAAAACACTACCGCCTGAAGTACCTTGTGGCCAAAAGCAGCATCAGCAGAGGCCTTAACATCAACCTTGTAAAACTTGGAAAAGGTATGAACAGAAGACCAAGTCGCGGCCTTACGAACTTGTTCAACAGAAGCTTGGTGCTGAAAAGCCCAAGAAGCACCAACAGCACGAGTGGAATGAGCAGTAAGGCGGAAGGGAGGAACCTTCCCCCTAGCAGAATAGGCCTGCTCCACCGCCTGACGAATCCACTTGCTGATAGTGGATTTAGCTAGAGGCAAACCCTTCCTAGGTCCAGCAGGAAGAACAAAAAGCGTCAGATTTCCTGAAAGACTCCGTAGCAACCAAATAAAACTTCAGAGCCCTGGCAACATCCAGAGAATGAAGGGTCCGCTCCTTGGAATTAGCAGGGTTAGGACACAAAGAAGGCAAAACAATGTCCTGATTGAGATGAAAAGCAGACACAACCTTAGCAAAGAAATCTGGCTTAAGCCAAAGCACCACCTTATCCTGATGCTGCTCAAAATAAGGAGGTTTGATGGAAAGCGCCACCAGCTCAGAAACTCGCCTGACCGAATAGCCACCAAAAAGGCCATCTTAAGAGTCAGAATGGGCAACGCAGCCCCACGGATAGGCTCAAAGGGAGGACCCTGCAGAGCAGACAACACCAGATTCAACTCCCTGTCTTGACCAACCGGTGAATGGCAAAGGATCTTTGGAAAAAAATTGCCAGAGCCGACACCTGTTCCTTGAGGGTACTAAGTTGAAGGCCTGAATCCAAACCATGTTGCAAAAATTCCAGAATCCTGGGGATAGAAAACACCCGACAAGGAAGAGACTTAGACTCACACCAGGCAATGTAAGCATGATAAAGGATGAGGACTTCTTCCTAGCCCAAATCATAGTATCAACAGAAGCCGGCAACCCCTTATCCATCAAGATGGAGGTTTCAGCAGCCAAGCCGTTAAAGCCAGCGTTTGTAAATTGGGATGGCGCAGTTGTCCCTGAGTAAGATCTGGATCCTTGGGAAAGACATACCGATCTACAGCCAACTGCACAACATCTGCAAACCACACCCTCCCTGGCCAACAGGGGGCCACCAGGATGGCTGTTACCCCCTCCTGGGCTATCTTGCGCAGCACCCTGCCCAGCAGAGGAAAAGGAGGGAACACAGAGAAGCCGAAACTCCGTCCAAGGCATTGCTAGCGCATCCGTGGCGAAGGCCAGAGGATCCTGTGACAGGGAGACAAATCTGGGAAGCTTGTGATTGTGGCGGGACGCAAACTGGTCTACATCCGGCTGACCCCAGCGGTGACACGGAGTGAAATACCTTGTTGCTGAGGGACCATTCCCCCAGCCGAGACGTCCCCCCTGCTCAGGGAGTCTGCCTCCTGGTTCTCCACCCCGGAATGTAAACCGCCAAGATGCAAGGGACATTCTCTTCCCCCCCAAGACGGTACCAGGGACACTTCCTTGAGGGCTCGCTTGCTCCGAGTCCCTCCCTGATGATTGATGTAGGCAACCGCCATCTGGTTATTCAAGCAGATCTGAATAGCCCGACCCCGAAGGTGTGTGGTCAGCTAAGAACCAACCTGATCGCCCTCAGTTCCCGGACATTGATGGGAGCATGGGACTCCTGGGGGCACCAATGACCCTGGAACTTCAGAGACTTCCGGTCAGACTGGCATCTGTGGTGACAGTCTCCCAGTACAGAGGCAGAAAGGTCCTGCCCACTAGAAGGTTCCTTGAGTCCAGCCACCACGAGAGGGACCGTCTGGCCAGTGGGGACAGAGCAAATTCCTGATCCAGGGACACAGGGTCCCGATCCCAAACTGACAAGAGGTGCAACTGAAGAGGTCTCATGTGAAACTGAGCAAAGGGGACCGCTTCGAAGCAGGACACCATCAGGCCCACTAACTGCATCCCTTGCCGGATGGAGGGATGGGGACACAAGAGCAGAGCCCGTGCCTGCTTCTGAAGGCCCTCCACTTTCTGCTGAGGCAGGAACACCTTGACCTAAGAGGTAACCAGAGTCATGCCCAGAAAGGACCTCACCAAAGACAGAGACAGTGAAGACTTGGGAAAGTCGATCACCCAGCCAAAGGACTCAAGAGTGGAGGTCACCACCTGAGTGTCCCTCTCGGCCTGATGGAGACTGAGCCACAATCAGAATGTCGTCCAGGTAAGGGAGGATGTGAATGCCCTGATTCCGCAGCAGAGCCATCACGCCCACCAGCACCATGTCGAACACCCGAGGCACCGAGGTGATACCGAACAGTAAAGCCACAAACTGGTAATGCTGATCCTTTAGAGCGAACCTCAGGAATCTCCGATCACCCAGAAAGATTGGCACGTGAAGATAAGCCTCCTTGATGTCCACGGTGGTCATGAAGTCGCCCGGGCGACGGGTACTGACAGCCGAGCGTAGCATCTCCATGCGAAAGTGCTTGAACCTGACAAACTTGTTGAGACCCTTCAAGTCCAGGATGGGCATCAGACCCGTCCTTTTTGGGAACCGTGAAAAGATTGGAGTAGAACCCCTGACCCCGTTCCTGGAAAGGCACCAGGCAAATGACTCCTGACTCCAGCAGACGAACTGCCAGAAGCAACCCTTGAGCAGACAGGGGGTTTAAATACATCTGGGATCTGATGAATCTTGGGGGCAGCAAGGCTGCAAACTATCTTGTAACCGGAGGACACCACCTCGTGAATCCACCGGTCTGAGACGTGGAGACTCGAGAAGTGAGCAAAGAGCCGAAGCCGTCCCCCCACCTAGATGGGTGAGGGCGCCTCCTCATGCCTGAGGGGGCTTGGGAGGGGGTTTGGGCTTGGAACCCCATGCAAGACCGGGACGACCACAGGATCTGCCACAGCCCCAAGAATCTCTGCAGCTACCCGAGAAGAGGGAGCCACAACCTCCGCTGGGAGAACGAAAGGAGCGGAGGGCCCCCGAAAGGGCCTACGCTGAGGTAGCCTACCATCCTTGGCTAGAACATCCAGACGCTCACCAAAGAGCCGCAGCCCCGCAAAGGGGAGCCCAGCGAGAGCCTTCTTAGCAGCAGCTTCAGCTGCCCACTGACGCAACCAAACAGAGCGGCGCATAGCCACCAAGAGGGCAGAGGCCCTACCACCCAGCCGTACCGCATCATCCATGGCAGTAAGGACAAAGGCAACAAAATCAGAGCAAAGCAAGAGGGCCCTATAATCCTCCCTCCTCCTACCAGCCATAGCGCCATCAGTGGGACGCTTGAGCTGCTTCTTAAGGGCAATAGCTGTAATGGCAGCGGCGCAGACCGGACGCAGCCCAGCCCCCACAAATGTAAAAGCATGGCAGGCCAGCTGATCCATATGCCGGTCCTCGCTGTCTCGCAGTGTAGTAGTGTCAGGGGAAGGCATGACCGAGGTGTTGGACAGCCCTAGAACGGGAGCGTCCACCTCAGGGGGACACAACCATCGCTTGACCAGGTCAGCAGGGAAGGGATACCTCTTATCCAACCCTTTGGGCACCGCGGGCAATCTATTAGGATGTTCCCACTCCTTGAACACCATATTAGAAAAATGGCCCTGCTCAGGGAACTCCAGACGCTTTTTATCAGGATGAAAGAGCTCACCCTGCTTCCTCTTAGCCACCTCAGGGGGGACAATGTGCAAAATTTCAAAAATGTCAGACAACAGTCTATCAGTGTCATCAGGGAACCATGAGTCCTCCTCGGACGCAGACCCAGGGTCACTGTCGTACCCCTCCTGCTGGTCCCCAGAGGAGTCAGAGTCCTGCAAAAGCTCCCCCTCCTCTGGGGAGTAACGGCCACCAAAGGCATCAAGTCCCTCATCCTCCTCAGCAAAGAGGGGGCGTGGAAGCCAGGTGCAGCTTCTTGCCAGAGGCCTTACCTGAAACAGGTCTGGCAAGCTGCCTTTCAATGCTGGCCACATGAAGTGCCAGATCAGTTTATGACCCCCTGCTAGTATCCCCCTCACTGGGGGCTAAATGCAGGCACGGAGGGGTAGGCGATGCCGAAGGGGGCGCAGAACTGAGAAGAGAAGCTGGCAGCCCAGCCTGGGCCACAATGATACCTTGGGCGCACGGCATGCACACCGTGGCACTGTTACTCAAAGGGGATACCCCGCACATGGCACACAGCCGGGATTGCCCCGAAGGACCCCCGAGCACGCTATCCCCAGAAGCCTCCATATGGTGATTAACACAGACGCAATAGGCCAGCACAAGGTAAGGGCTAATAAACCACCCGGGATGCCCCCCAAGGGATGCCCCCAGAAGCCAGTAAGGGGGAGATGAGGGGGGTAAGGAGCAGAACCGGGAGCAACCACAACCCCCAGTTGTACCGCCTGAAAGACATAAGTAAAAAGGCACATAAACATCCCGCAGCCCATGCCCCAAGGAAACAAAAACCCCAAAGGGGACTCACGGACCAAGTAGACCGAAGGATCACCAAGCCGCCAGACCACAGGAGGAAGCGACACAGGAAAGATCACTGCTGCAGCCCAATAAGGAAGAGGGGCCCCAGACGCGCAGCAAAAGAACCTCGAGGGGCGGGCCGCAGGGGGGCGGCGCGATACACGTCATCCACCACCCCCCCCCCCAAAGAGCGCGAAAACGGCACTCACGTGACATCGCAATACATCAAACGCCTCAAGTTACAGGGCTGCCCACCGCAAGTGGATTACAAAGCGGCAACCACGGCGAAAAAACAGATAAAACACTCGCCGCAGGCTCAAAAGGAGACCCCTGCAGGGCAGATAAGACCAAGTTCAAGTCCCAGACTGGTAACATAGGCTTACGTGGGGGGCACACATGGGTCACCCCCTGGAAAAAAGTCCTGACCAAATGATGCTGAGCAAAAGATCTCTGAAAGAAAACAACCAAGGCAGACACATGACCCTTCAGAGTGCCGAGTTGAAGCCCCAGATCCAAACCATGTTGGAGAAATTCCAGGATCCTAGGAATAGAAAACACACGACAGGGAAGAGATTTAGCCTCACACCAGTCAATGTAGGTACGCCAGACCCTATAGTAAATGGAAGAGGAGGACTTTTTCCTAGCCCTGATCATGGTGTTAACAGAGGCAGGCAGACCCTTTTCCATTAAGATGGAGGTTTCAGTAGCCAGGCCGTTAAAGCCAGCGTTTGTAAATTGGGGTAGCGTAGCCGCCCCCGAGTGACCAGGTCTGGATCCTTGGGCAGTGCGTACTGATCTACAGCCAGCTGCATGTCTGCGAACCACACTCTTCTTGGCCAACAGGAGGCCACCAGGATTGCTGGCACCCCTTCCTGAGCTATCTTTCGCAGAACCCTGCCCAACAGGGGAAACGGGAGAAAGACATACAGTAGCTGAAAGCCCTGCCAGTGCATTATCAGAGCATCCACGGCAAAGGCCAGAGGGTCCTGGGACAGAGACAAAGACTGGAAGCTTGTGATTGTGACAGGACGCAAACAGATCCACATCTGGCTGACCCCAACGGTGACACAGAGCGAAACACCCCGTTACTGAGGGACCATTCCCCCAGGCAAGAAGTCCCCCCTGCTCAGAGTCTGCCTCCAGATTCTCCACCCCCGGAATGTACAGAGCCGAGATGCAGGGAACATTGTCCTCTGCCCAGGACAGGATCAGACACACTTCCTTGAGGGCCCCCTTGCTCCGGGTCCCTCCCTGATGATTGATGTAGGCAACCACCGTCTGGTTGTCCGAGCGGACCTGAACCGCCCGACTCCAAAGGTGCGGGGTCAAGCGGGCTAGAACCAACCTGATCGCCCTCAGTTCCAGAATGTTGATAATGGAGTGGGCCTCCTGAGGGCCCCACTGCCCCTGGAATGATAGGGATCTCCAGAAGCCCCCCCCCCCAACCTGTCAGACTGGCATCCGTGGTGACTCTCTCCCAGTAAGGGGCTAGGAAGGATCTGCCCACTAACCGGTTCCTTGAGTCCAGCCACCACGAGAGGGACCACCTAGCTATGGGGGACAGAATTAAAGCCTGATCCAGGGACACAGGGTCCCTGTCCCATACAGACAAAAGTGGAGTTGAAGAGGCCTCATGTGAAACTGAGCATAAGGAACCGCCTCGAAGCAGGACACCATCAGGCCCACCAGCTGCATTCCCTGCCTGATGGAAGGATGAGGGCAGGACAGAAGGAGCTGAGCTTCTGCTTGCAGACTGTCCACCTTCTCCTGAGGTATAAAGATCCTGGCCCAAGCTGTATCCAAATTCATGCCCAGAAATGGCTTTACCAAAGAGGGAGACAGGGAGGATTTGGAATGGTTTATCACCCAGCCGAATGACTCCAGTGTGGTCCCCACCCGCTGAGTATCTAGCTCTGCCTGTTGGAAAGACGGAGAAGTGATAAGAATGTCATCCAAATAGGGAAGAATGCGAATGCCCTGAGCTCTCAGCAAAGCCATAATGCCCGCCAGCACCTTGGTGAATACCCTGGGAGCTGAAGACCAAAGGGCATTGCCACAAACTGGTAATGCTGATCCTCCTGAGCGAACCTGAGGAATCTCTGATGACCTGGAAAGACTGGAACATGGAGGTAAGCATCCTTGATGTCCACAGAGGTCATGAAGTCCCCTGGGCGTAGTGAACTTACAGCTGAGCGCAGAGTCTCCATGCGAAACCTCCTGGGTCTGACAAACTTGTTGAGAAGCTTTAAGTCCAGGATGGGTCCGACAGGAATATAAGGGGTCGGGAGGAGCCACTTTTTTGCTGTCTCTGCAGTCCAGCACCATCTTGTGGATGTATAACCCAAAGGTAAGGAATTACTCTCTGGAGCAGGACGTGCTGTATACTTAGAATATATTTAAGGGCTTTGGCCAAATGCATTTTTCATTTTTTGGTCTGCTTTAACTATGCGCCTATTCAGTATAATAAAGTGATTTTACATTTTAGATTCTGGACCACTTTAACCCTTTAACTGCCAGCCTATCTGGAGATTTTGTCACACTTTGTTGCCACTATTTTGCGCTCCACATGTTCAACTGATTTTTGAAGGGCTTTCCTAGGGAAATTTTATATTGTTTTTTTCAGCTCAGTCTGGGCTTTAACATGAACATGTCTTGTTTGTAATTTTTTAAGGTGTATTCAATATTTTTGGGTGAAATGTGCGCAAAATAAAAAAAAAAAACTTTACAATTTGTTTTTGTAATAAAAATTGTAAGTTTGTCAATAAAATCTTATTGTGTGTGAAATCCCAATCTCTCCCGATTACAACGGTACCACATGTGTATAGGTAGACACTCTTTCCTGCCCAGGAGACTCCCCCAAACAAACAGCGCTTTAGGAGATTTTCAGATAAAATACAACTATGCTAAGTGCTAGGCACACCTTGCAGTTTTTCAATAAAAACAACCCTTTACAATTGAAACACCCCCCAAATAAACTATATATTCTCTGGAAGTACACACCTCAAGCTTTCTAGGTGTACCAGGCTTGTTGACATGGGCGCAGTTTTCTGGACGTAATCCCTCAATGAACTCTTTGGTTGCACAAGGTTTCCCTAAGAAAATAGAAAAGCAGAATCAAAGCCACATTGTCCTAAACAAAATCTGAAACAGACAGGATCCTTGAGTTCATCCACTCAGAGGGACTCCTCACCAGTGGGGAAGGCACATAGGCCCTGCTCCAGGGATGCTGAATCCCTGTCCTGTACTAACAATAGAAGTTGTAGAAGGGCCCAAGGGGAACTGAGCATAAGGGATCTCTACTGAGCAAGCCACCAACTGGCACACCAGCAGCCCTGCCTGGCGACGGGACAGGGACAGCAATGAGGGACTAAGCTCATTCAACCAGATTGTCCACTTTATTGCTGTGGAAGGAAGGTTCTCGCCTGAACCGAATCCAGATTCATTCCAAGTAATGGAGTTACCAATCAAGGGGACAATGAGGACTTGGGGTGATTGATCACCCATCCAAATGACTCCCAGTGGACACCATCAGCCAAGAAAACCAACTTAGCCTGACGTAGAGACTGGGAAGTGAAAAAGGACGTCCAGGCAGGTCATAGCGTGGACGCCCCTTGGTCTCAGAGATATCACCCCCGTCAGCACCTTGGTGAGTACTCGAAGCTGAAGAGAGGCCAGGTAACAAGGCCACAGGTTAGCAGTGTTGGAGCTTCCAACACGAACCGGAAGAACCTGGGTGTCCAGAAGACACAGGGAAGTGAACAGAAGCATCTTTGAGCTCAACAGCAAGTAGCCCCCTGAGCGCTGATGGCCCATCTTGGAGAATTGTCGAGAACCTGTGAATCCAGAATGTGCCAGACTGACGCATCCTTTTGGGGGACTGTGGAAAGGTTGGTGTAGCGGCCCCTGCCTCTGCCTGTTAAGGGCAATCTGCAAGTGACCCTCAGACCCCGCAGGCCTTGCATGGCCTGTGCCAGCGCCTGAACAGAGGCAGGGACCAGGAGTACTCGGTACCTGATAATCTTGGGGAAGGCCGCGCAACAAACTATCTTGCATCCGGAGGACACTACCTCCTGAGTCCACCAGTATGAGGCGTAATGCCTCCTGACAAGAGCAAAGCGCCGCAGCCATCCCCTCACCCAGACGGGCGAGGGCGCCCCATCATGCTTGAGGGGGTTTGGAGGAAGATTTAGGCTTAGCCCCGCCGGAGGGCCCAGAGCGTTGTCTGCTGCTCTCGGGGCAGGAGACTGCGCAAGCCCCCAGGAAGGACACCCCTGGTTCTTGTTTAACACTATGGTAGGGAGGGGTGCCCCTGCCCCGATGGGGCAGAGACAGCCGCCTGCGTTGGGGTGATTTGCCCTTTTTACCAAACAGGTCCAGACGGGCCCCAAACAGGCGTTGCCCTCTAAAGGGAAGCCCAGTAAGTCTCCTTAGTAGCATCGTCAGCACTCCACTGTCTCAGCCAAACCAAGCGACGTATAGTCACCACAAGGGCAGAGGTTCTTGCACACATTCTAATGGTGTCATCCAGCGCTAATAGGATAAATTTTACAAACACATCACAACTGGAGAGTGCATTAAACACTTCCCAGGGGAGATCCTCAGGGTGATGCTCAAGCATCTTTCAGATGAGGGTTCTAGCAGCCACTGCAGTAATAGCCGCGGCACAGACCGGCCGCAGCGTTGTCCCTGCACAAGAAAAGGCGTGGGGGAGGCCAGCAGATCAATGCGCCGGTCCTCAGCATCCCGAGGGGAACTATAAGCAGGGGGATGTAATAAAGGGGGGGTTAGGAACCCCTATGATCGGGGCATCCACCACGGGGGGTGATGACCAACAATTAACCACATCAGGGGGAAAAGGGTATTTCCTATGCCAGGTCCCCTGGGACCCCTGGAAGTTTACTGGGGCATTCCCATTCCTTGATCACGAGAGCATGGAAATGAGCCTGCTCTAGAAATTCCAAGCGTGCTGTCGCTGTATGGAAACGCTCCCTTCTCGGCTTGGGGGCCTCACCAGGAAGAGAGATAGACAGAACCTTAAATACCTTAATCAACAGATCGTCAGTGTCACACTGGGCCCAGTATTCAGGGCCAGAATCGTCATGATTCCTCTGCCTCATCAGATGAGCTTGAGTCAGAACAGCTCTCCATCAGAAGGTGTATAGTCACACGGAGTAGTAAACTCCTCAGTTCCCATAGGAAAAACAGTAACATGAGGCGTCAAGTGCCGCTTCTTACAAGGGCCCTTGCGCTCTGACAACCTCGCAATAATCTGTTCAGCTGTAGACAGTCTGGAAGACCAAACAGGCTGCAAATCCCCCTTTGTATGCGACTCAGCAGGAGTGAGATTTAAGCATGGGGAAATAGGTGAATTGAAACGAGGTGCAGCCACTGGCAAGCCTGATTGCAGGGCCAGTCCGCAGACCCGTGCCCTGTCAGCATCAGCATGGGGTTGTCCACACGCTACACACAGCTGGTCGTGTCCCAGAGGGACCCCGGTCACATAATTCTGAGATGCCTCCATATGGTGATTATTTAGACACAATATGCCAGTAGGGATTTACGCTATAGGCCACCCTGGATGCCCCAAAGACCCGGTAGGGAAGTGGGAGAATTTTACAAGGCCCGCTATAAATTACACCGGGCCGGGAGAAGCCAATGGTGTTCACTAGTCTGAAAGACACAATGGGAATAAGGGGTGTCAGAAACATGCACAGTAAGCAAGAAGTATGAAATCCCCCGCGAGGGCATTTACAGACCAAGGAAGGAGGAGGACCGTTACCACGCGCGTGCGCGAATACCATCAAAATGGCGCCAAACGAACCTCGAAGGGCGGGCCAGAGCGCCACGTGACGCGGAGCGCGCCAAGCCAGGTCCCCACCCCCTTGAAGAGCACGAAACTCAGTAGTCAACTTGTCAAGAGGAGCGAAGTGTATGACACTAGAATAGATGATTTGCCAATGAAGACGCCACAGCGTCTGAGGCAACGCCGCTACCCGGCGCAGCACATCCAATAAAGAAGAGACGCGTGCGGCGGCCGATACACAATAAAAAGCAAACAGCGTGGTTCTGACACCAGGTATATAAGTCAGGACAATACTAAAGCCATAAGCGTGTAAACCAAATACACTGAGACCACCACACACCCCCCCCTTCTTTCCCCCCGAGCTACGGGGGGAACGAGGGAGGATGGTGACCCTTTGTACAGGGTCCACCGCTACACAGGGTATGGGGCAATGGTGCGGGAGGGGCATCCCCTAGAGCAGGGGTACTCAACCACTTCTTGTAAAGGTCCATATACAGGCATCCGGTGAGAGCCGAAGGTCCGGGCAGGGGCTGTCGTGGGGGGTGGATAGTTAGAAATCCATGCACGGCGGGGGGGCTCAACAGGCAAAACTATAAAAGGCTGGGATGGATGGGGCAAAGCTTGGGGGACAGGAATTGTTGGGGCAAAGCTGGGGGGATGGAGATGGATGGGGCTGAGCTGGGGCAGCGGGACAGGATTGAATGGGGCAGAAACCGAGAAAAAGTTTGTGAGTAGGAGTTTGCCAGGGAGCCATGACACTGGCAGGGAGACTAAGCACTATATCACTGATCAAGTAAAGGGGGCAGTGCTGAGCATGGCAACACAGAATCAACTGAGTGCAGGGCTGTCAGGGCAGGGGTCCAGAAATATGGCGCTGAGGTCCGCATTCGGACCCCGGTCCGCTAGTTGAGTATCACTGCCCTAGAGGCTCACCATCAGCCTAAACCGCCTACCCTTTGGTGGGGGACTGCGGTGGAGCCTGGCTCCATAAGCACGCATGGTGCTGCCTACCTTCACCCGACCAGCGCAGCCCAGGCTGGGAGGCACATCACAAGGACGACGGGTGGGAATAGCCCAACAGGGCCGCAGGCTCTAATAGCCCCGCTCACCTGCGAGAGAGTGAAACTTCATGTCTTCGCAGTCAGCACTTCAGAGAAATCTGGGGATTTGTGGGAGGTCCCCGGGTATTTGAGGAGCCTGTTTTACTAAGAATAAATAATTATAATTTTTTTTTAATACTTACCTCTCATCCATCCCAAAGCACTGTGTCCCACGCTGATCAATTAGGCTTCTGCTCACCTGCTGATGCTGGAAGCTTTTTATACCTGCTGGGTGACAGGTTACATAGGGTTAATAAAAAAAAAAATGACATAGGGGCCCCCCCCTCCCGGGGAGGGGGACCCCATTTTTTGGGGGAATTTTAAGGGTTAAAAACCCTTAAAATCCAAAAAAAAACAAAAACAAAAAAAAAGGCATGAGGTTCACCCTACCCAGCATAACCAACCCGGGACCAGCTATGGGGGCTTGTAGAACAGGGCACAGGGGCCAGCTTTCGTGGCCCCTGGTCCTGCAGGTCCTGTCCCCTCCTCTCACCACTGATCACCGGCATCTGACAGCTAAGAGGCCTGGAGTCGTCATGACACCGGCCAAGTGACGTCATAAGCCCACCCCCAAAAGGGGCGGGGCTTCGTGGCAAGATGGCGGCGCCCGAAGGAAGAGGGGAGAGAGCCTGAATGGCTCTCTCCCGAAGATCGAGGGCCCTGGGTGGGGGATCGGAGGTGCAAAAAGTGTCCTTTTTACAGGAAAAGCCAGCGGCGGCAAAAACGGGGGGGGGGGGGGCTACTCCCGGCTCTCCCCTTCCTCCGGAGGAGCCCCGATGGGGTATCGGAGCCCCCCAGGGTGAAGAGGAGACCCGGCCGGTTCGAATGAGGGGACAGGTACATTTTTTTTTTATTTTGCCGGCGCTAGCAGGGGGCAAACCAGGCACGTAGATTTTACGTGGCTGGCGTTTAACAGTTGGAGAGGCAGCCACGTAAAATTTACGTGGCTGGCAATAGAAGGGTTAATACTTAAAGGGAAAGACTTTCTGCAAACTTTACCTACAGATGCCCAGGAGTGCAATTTGATACCTATCCCTGTACTGGGCAGTTTAAGTCTAGCTTCAGTCTAGCCACCGAGTATGGTGTAAGTATGGAACTGGACAATATTTTGCACATGCAGCCATAGAGGCCTGACTGAAGCCACAAAGGCTACTGCTGTCTGGGGGTTTAAAGTACAAGTTGATATATGTGAACGTTATTAAAAGGCACCTTTCAATGCCCTTGTGACTTTTTAGACCTATTAAGAGAACATGGCTTTGTTTAGACTATGCAATAAACTGGATAAAACTTCTGAGCTATGTTTGCCATTTGCCTCAGAGAAAAGAATGCTGTGATTACTCACCTGTAGAATTGGTATTATGAGTATACAGTACGTCCTGCTCTAGATATACTACTTACTATCGGGTATTACTCCGCCAGATGGCGCTGGACTGCAGAGACATCGAAAATAGGCTCCTCCCAGCCCCTCAAATACCCAGGGACCTCCCACAAATCCCCAGCATTGAAAAGCAGTTAACGAGAAGCCGGGAGAATTAAACAACCCAAACTAGTAACTATAAAAAAAGATATCACCATACAGGGGATCCAAGATAATGCAAAACCAAGGGTGGGGTGGGGCAGGAGGTACTGTATACTCATAATATCAATTCTACAGGTGAGTAATCACAGAATTGTATTCTTAGTATACAGTACGTCCTGCTCCAGATATAGTACTTACAATCGAGACATCCAATAGTGTCCATAAAGTAGGGTGGGATTCCCAGAAAAGTAACAGCAGACAGTTTAAACCACTGCCGCCAGCAAAACCTTGCGGCCAAAAACAGCATCAGCTGAGGCCCTAACATCAACCTTGTAAAATTTTGAAAAGGTATGAACAAAAGACCAGGTAGCGGCCTTGCAAACTTGTTCAACAGAAGCCTGGTACTGAAAAGCCCGAGAAGCACCAATAGCACGCGTAGAATGAGCAATAAGGCGGAAGGGAGGATTCTTCCCCTTAGAGTAGGCCTGAATCACAGTCTGACAGATCCATTTGCTGATAGACTTGGCAGGAGCCAAACCCTTCCTAGGACCAGAAGGGACCACAAAAAAAAGCATCAGTTTTTCTGCTTTTCTCCTTAGCTCTAGGCCCTAGGATTAGGGCACAATGAAGGAAGAACAATGTTTTGATTCAAATGAAAGGCAGACACTACCTTAGGCAGAAAATCAGGCTTGAAACGAAACACCACCTTGTCCTGGTGTCTCTCATAGTAGGGGGGCTGAAAGGACAGCGCCGCCAACTCTCACGCCTAACAGAGGTGATAGCCACCAGAAAGACAACCTTGAGGGTAGGGTTGGCCAGGGGAGCATCCTGCACAGGTTCAAAGGGAGCACCCTGCAAAGCTGACAAAACCAAGTTCAAATCCCAAAGAGGCACCATAGGCTTACGTGGGGGACGCACATGAGTGACCCCCTGGAAAAAAGTCCTGATCAGAGGGTGCTGAGCAAAGGACTTCTGGAAGAAAACAGCCAGGGCAGAGACCTGCACCTTCAGAGTACTAAGTTGGAGCCCCATGTCCAACCCATGCTGCAGGAACTCCAGAATCCTGGGAATAGAGAACACACGACAGGGAAGAGACCTAGACTCACACCAGTCAATGTAGGCACGCCAAACCCTGTAGCAAATGGAAGAAGAAGACTTCTTCCTAGCTTTTATTAAAGTATCCACAACCGAGGTAGACAGCCCCTTCTCCATCAAGATGGAGGTTTCAGCAGCCAGGCCGTCAAAGCCAGAGTTTGTAAACTGAGATGGCGTAGGGAGCCCCCGAGTGAGCAGGTCCAGCACCATGGGTAGAACGTACTGATCCACTGCCAGCTGCACCACGTCTGCGAACCACACTCTTCTTGGCCACCTGGGGGCCACCAGAATTGCTGGCACCCCTACCAGAGCAATCTTGCGCAGAACCCTGCCCAACAGAGGGAATGGAGGAAAGACATACAGGAACTGAAAGTCCTGCCATGACATTGCTAGGGCATCCACGGTCAAGGCCAGAGGATCCTGGGACAGGGAGACAAAAGCCGGGAGCTTGCGATTGTGACGGGACGCAAACAGATCCACATCTGGTTGGCCCCAACGGTGACACACGGATTGAAACACCCTGCTGCATAGGGACCATTCTCTCTGGCGAGAGGTCCCCCTGCTCAGAGAGTCTGCCAGGAGATTTTCCACCCCCGGGATGTACACAGCTGAAATGCAGGGGACTTCGGTCTCCGCCCAGGTCAGGATTAGAGACACTTCCTGGAGGGCCCCCTTGCTCCGGGTCCCTCCTTGATGATTGATGTAGGCAACTGCCGTCTGGTTGTCCGAGCGCACCTGAACAGGCAGGCCCTGAGTAGTCAACTGAGCCAGAACCAACCTGATTGCCCGCAGCTCCAAGACGTTGATAGGCGTGTGGGCCTCCTGAGGGCCCCACCTCCCCTGGAACTGCAGGAACTTCCAGAAACTCCCCCAACCTGACAGACTGGCATCCGTGGTGACAGTCTCCCAGGAAGGGGCAAGAAAGGATCTGCCCCCCAACAGGTTCCTGGAGTCCAGCCACCACGAGAGTGACCTCCTGACCAGGGGGGAAAGCACACAGACTCTGTCCAGGGACGCTGGATCCTTGTCCCACACTGACAAGAGATGGAGGTACCGAGGCCTCAGGTGGAACTGAGCATAAGGGACCGCCTCGAAGCACGCCACCATCAGGCCCACCAGCTGCATTCCCTGCCTGATGGAGGGATGACAAGATAGCAGGAACTGGATCTGTGCAATCAGATTGTCAACCTTCTGTTGAGGAAGGAAAATCCTTGCCTGAAATGTATCCAGATTCATACCTAGGAAGGGAGTCACCAATGAGGGGGACAGTGAGGACTTGGGGTGGTTGATCACCCATCCAAAAGACTCCAGGGTGGACACCACCAGCTGAGTATCCAATTCTGCCTGATGTAGAGATTGGGATGTGATGAGAATGTCGTCCAGATAGGTTAGCACGCGGACGCCCTGAAACCAAAGTAGAGACATCACGCACGCCAGCACCTTGGTGAACACCCTGGGAGCCGAGGTGAGACCAAAGGGCAAATGCCACAAACTGGTAGTGTTGATCCTCCAGAGCGAACCTGAGGAACCTTTGATGACCTGGAAACACAGGAATATGAAGGTAAGCATCTTTGATGTCCACAGACATAGAAGCCCTTGCCTTTTTCTCTTAAGGGGACCTGGCAGATGACCCCCAGCTCCAGGAGGCCTTGCACTGCTTGCACTAGCTCCTGAGCTGACAAAGGGTCCTGAGGAATCCATGATCTGATGAATCTTGGAGGGGGATCGGCAGCAAACTCCCAACTTGTAACCGGAGGACACTACCTCCTGAATCCACCGGTCTGAGACATGAAGCCTCCAGACGTGAGCAAAGTGCTGCAGCCGTCCCCCCACCCGGATGGGTGAGGGCGCCCCATCATGCCTGAGGGGGCTTGGGAGATTACTTAATCTTGGGGCCCCAGGAGGAGCCAGGACGTCCACGTCCTCTGCCCCTACCGCAGAAGTCTCCCCGAGCCCCAGAAAAGGAAACCCCCCTCCCTTGTCTAGCACCACGGTAGGGGGAGGAGAAGGAGCCCTGACCCCGAAAGGGCCAAGACTGCCGCCTGCGCTGGGGTAACCTGCTTCCCTTAGCAAAAAGATCCAGGCGGTCCCCAAACAGGCATAGCCCTTTGAAGGGAAACCCAGTGAGGGCCTTCTTGGCAGTGTTGTCAGCAGCCCACTGGCATAGCCAAACCGAGCGGCGTATAGCCACCACAAGGGCAGATGTTCTGGCACACATTCTGATGGTGTCATCCAAGGCAGAGAGGACAAAATTTACAAAAACAAGAGAGTGCATTAAACACCTCACAAGGCAAATCATCAGGGGCACTATCAGACTTCTGAGCAGGGTCCGAATGGCTACAGCCGTAATGGCTGAGGCACAGACCGGGCGCAGCGCCTCCCCACACATGCAAAGGCATGGGACACCAGCTGGTCAATGCGCTGGTCCTCAGCATCCCGCAGGGTAGTAGAGTCAGGGGAGTGCATGACAGAGGTGTTAGATAACCCTAGGCCCGGGGAATTCACTTCAGGAGGGGATGACCAACACTTAACCACATCAGCAGGAAAGGGACACTTCCTATCCCAACACTGGGAAGTCTACTGGGCCGTTCCCATTCCTTGAGCACCAGGTTATTGAAATGTGCTTGCTCTGGAAAGCGTGACTTAGCAGTATGAAAAAGTTCCCCCCTTTGCCTGGGGGCCGCAACCGGGGGAGAGAGACAGTACCTCAAAAAATACCATTTTGTGAATACTCACCTGTAAAATGGGTATTATAAGTATGTCACACACCCCGCTTCAAGACATTCATTACACTTGGGGTATACTGACATGTAGATGGCGATCTTGCAGAGATGATATCAAAAAAATGTAAGACCCTCCCGGCCCATAAATACCTGGGACCTCCCACTCATCACCCAGTATAAAGATAGCAGTAAGATCAAAGGGACCAGGAAAGCCAATTACAACTAACAAAAGGTTCACCATATAAAGGATCTAGAATACAAAAGGGCAGGGTGAAGTGGGGTGTGCGACACTTAAATTACCCATTTTACAGGTGAGTATTCACAAAATGGTATTATTCTAAGTATGTCACACACCCCGCTTCAAGACATTCATTACACTTGGGACATCCAATAGCAGTGTCCATAAAGGGCGGGGATCCAAAAAACAAGGCACAAACTTAAACCACTGCAGCTTGCAGCACTTTGCTGCCAAAAACAGCATCCGCTGAGGCCCGAACATCAACCTTGTAAAACTTGGAAAAAGTGTGAACCGAAGACTAAGTAGCAGCCTTACAAACCTGCTCAACAGAAGCCTGGTGCTGGAAGGCCCAGGACGCCCCAACAGCACAAGTAGAAGGAGCAGTAACACGAAAAGGGGGAACCTTCCCCTTGGCAGAATAGGCCCCAACAATGGCCTGGCGAATCCATTTACTAATGGAAGACTTGGCAGGAGCCAAACCCTTCCTAGGCTCGGAGGGCACCACAAAGGGCATCAGTCCTACGAAAAGGAGAAGTAGCCACCAAATAGTACTTCACACAGCGAACCACATCCAAAGAATGCAAAACCCTCCCCTTGTCATTGCTGGGCTTAGGACACAAGGAGGGAAGAACAATATCCTGATTCAAATGAAAAGCAGAGACCACCTTAGGAAGGAAATCTGGCTTGAAGCGGAAAACAACCATGTCCTGGTGCCTCTCAAAGTAAGGGCCCTGAATGGACAAAGCCGCCAACTCCGATACACGCCGAACGGAAGTGATGGCAACCAGAAAAACAACCTTCTGAGTAAGCGTAGAAAGTGCAAAATCATGCAAAGGTTCAAAAGGCAGACCCTGCAAGGCAGACAAAACCAAATTCAAATCCCAAACTGGGAGCAAAGGCTTCCTAGGAGGCCGCACATGCGTAACCCCCTGGAAAAAAGTCTTAACCAGAGGATGAAGAGCAAAAGACTTTTGAAAGAAAACCGCCAGGGCAGAAACCTGCCCTTTCAGCGTACTAAGCTGCAAACCTTGGTCCAGACCATGTTGCAGAAATTCCAAGACCCTAGGGATAGAAAACACCCTGCAAGGCAAGGCCCTAACCTCACACCAATCAATATAAGACCTCCAAGTCCTATAATAGATGACGGAGGAGGACTGCTTTCTAGCCCTAACCAGAGTCTGAATGACAGCATCAGAAAGACCTTCCTCCCTCAAGATGGAGGTTTCAGCAACCACGCCGTCAAAGCCAGCATTGGTAAATTGGGGTAGAGCAGTGGACCCTGAGTGAGCAGATCCGGCAGAAGGGGCAGGTCTAACTGATCCTCTGCCAACCTTACCACGTCTGCGAACCAAACCTGTCTTGGCCACCTTGGAGCCACCAGGATTGCCGACGCGCCCTCCAGGGCCAGCTTGCGCACCACTTTGCCCACCATGGGAAACGCAGGGAACAGGCACAGAAACCCCAGATCCCTTCAGTTCAGGGACATGGCATCCACTGCCAGAGCCAGCAAATCCCGCGAGTGAGACAAATGCAGAAAGCTTGTGATTGTGACGAGAGACAAAGAGGTCCACCTCCGGAGTACCCCACCGATGACCAAGCGACCGAAACACCTTGGGGCTGAGCGACCATCCCCCCCCCGGCGAGATGACCCCCTGCTCAGGGAGTCTGCTTCCGTGTTCTCCACTCCCGGAACGTACACTGCCAAGATGCATGCGACATTGCCCTCTGCCCAATCCAGTATCAAAAACCTCCCGAGGGCCCGCCTGCTGCGAGTCCCTCCCTGGTGATTGATGTATGCGACCGCCGTCCGATTGTCCGACCGAACCTGAACCGGTAGTCCCCGTAACTGAGGAGTCAAGTGAGCCAGAACCAACCTGATGGCTCTAAGCTCCAGAATATTGATGGGGTCGTGAGCCTCCTGAGGCCCGCACAGCCCCTGAAACTGAAGATCCTTCCAAAATCCCCCCCCAACCTGACAGGCTGGCATCCGTGGTGACCATCTCCCAACAAGGGGTCATGAAGGGAATTCAGCCACCACCAAAGGGAATGCCGCACCCGGGAGGACATCAGAAAGGACTGATCCAATGACAGCGGGGACCCGTCCCAGGCCACCAAGAGATGGAGCTGGAGCATCCTTGTGTGAAACTGGGCAAAGGGAACCACCTCGATCGATGCCACCATCAATCCCACTAGTCGCATCCCTAGCCGGATGGACGGGCGGAGGATGGATAGGAGACGCCGAGTCAATTCCTGAATCAGAAGAACCTTGGCTCGGGGGAGAAACACCCTGACCTGAGAAGTATCCAGAGACATTCCCAGGAACTCCACCACCCTGGAGGGAGTGAGGCAGGACTTTGGAGAGTTTCGGTTGGGTGATCAACTATCCGGAGTGGACACCACGGCCCTGGTATCCAGCTGCGCCTGACTGAGGGAAGACGCCATGATGAGAAGATCGTCCAGATAGGGCACGATGCGGATACCCCTGGCTCTGAGGATGGCCATCACGCCTGCCAACACCTTGGTAAACACCCTTGGAGCCGAGGTAAGGCCAAACGTAAGAGCCACAAACTGAAAATGCCGATTGTCCACGACAAACCTGAGGAATCTCTGGTGTGCCAGAAATATTGGAATATGCAGGTAAGCATCCTTGATGTCTATGGACGTCATGAAGTCCCCCTGACTAAGTGAATGGATGGCTGAATGAAGAGTTTCCATACGAAACTTCCGGGGACGGACGAACCTGTTGAGCAACTTCAGATCCAGAATGGGACGAACGGATCCGTCCTTCTTGGGCACCGTGAACAAATTTGAATAGAAGCCCAGGTCCCGGTCTGAGAGGGGCACCGTACAGATGAAAGCCATGTCCACGAGACTTGCTACTGCCGCCCGAAGCCCCAGGGCGGCCAGAGGATCTGACGGCACCCGAGACCTGAAGAATCTGGGAGGGGGCCGGAACTCGAACTCCAGCTTGTAACCGGAAGACACCACTTCCTGAATCCACCTGTCCGAGACCTGTTGGACCCCGACCTGGGAGAAGAGTTGCAACCGTTCCCCCCCACCCGCAAGGGTGAGGGCGCCCCCTCATTGCTGAGCTGGCTTGGCAGCGGCTCTAGGCTTGGAACTCCAACTGTGCCCTCGACGGGCCCGACCCCTGCCCCTAGGCCAGGAATCACCTCTGAACGAAGGGAAGGCCGAGCCCCTGCCAACTCTAGCCCCACGAAAGGACAGAGAAGGAAGCCGCCCCCCGAAAGGGGCGACGCGGCTTCTTACGCTGAGGTAACTTACCTCCCTTTGCCACCGAATACAATTTTTCTCCAAAGAGCCGCAACCCCACAAAGGGAAGGGGCGTGAGTGACTTTTTGGACAGAAAATCAGCCGCCCGCTGGCGTAACCAAAAAGACCGGCAGATAGCCACAAGCAGGGCCGCAGCTCTGCTACACATCACCAATGTCGTCCAGGGCGGACAGCACAAAGGACAAAAATAACTCACAGCGCTTAAGGTCGGCAAACTCACCACTAGCCGGATCAAGCCCGGACGATGTCAACAATCCTCTAATAACCGACCTGGCAGCTACCAATACAAGCGCAGAAGCACAAACCGTCCGCAAGGTCGATCCAACACTGGCAAAACCATGACAAGCCATCTGGTCAATGCGTTTATCCTCACCATCCTTGAGAGTAGTGCACTCCGGAGAATGGAGGACTGAGGAGCTGGACAACCCCAAAACAGGAGCATCCACCTCGGGGGGAGACGACCAGTGCTTCACCGCGTCCGCCGGAAAGGGATATTTCTTGTCCCAACCCGGTGGGACACCCGGAAGCCGAGTCGGCCTCTCCCATTCCTTGAGAATGATACCATCAAAATGCTTTTGATAAGGAAATTCCAAGCGCGGCTTAGTCACTTCAAAAGAACTGCCCCTTCAGCGGAGGAGCCGCCTCGGGGGGAGAAATAGTCAGGACCTCAAACATATGAGCCAGGACCCTAGCGGTATCCAAAGAATGCCCCTGCTCTGTATCAGCGCCCACAAACTGCTGATCGGAGTCAGACTCCTCATACAACTCCCCTCCCTCACGCGGGGGAACAATCAGACCAATCCAGGGAGTCAAAATCCTCCCCTATCAAAGGCCTGCGCAGCCGTATACAAATGTTTTCTCTTTGCCGTGGCCTTTTTAGCAACGGCACTGGAAAGCAATTTTTCAAGATTGGCCAATCTGGCACACACCTCCGATTGCGACCCCCCCGCTAACGACCACATCACACATACGTGTCAAGCAAGGGGGAGATGGAGAGGAGACTGGCGGAGCAGAACCGGACGCCAGAGATCCAGTCTGCCGCGTAATAGACCGCTGCGCACAGGGTACACATAGAAATACATCATCCCCCAAAAGGGATACCCCACACCCCAAACACAGCCTGGATTGCCCCGAGGGGGGCACAAGCCCAGTATCCGGGGAAGCCTCCATATGGTGATTTTTTAAATTATATATATATACATACATATACATATACATATATATATATATATATACACACACACATATACATACATACATACATATACACATATACACATATATATACACACACACACACATATATACAATGCTCTTTTGGGAATTACGCAATAATGCAACCCGGGATGCCCCTTTAAGTCCCGAGTGGGAGGATTTGAAGCCAACTAAATTTTAACCAGGGACCCTGGACCGGGAGAACCCCCCTTTAAGATCAATGGTCCACATGGAACACACAAAACAGAATGCTGGCTTAACGCAAAAAAGAGGTTAAAAATAGATCCATCTGAAGGGCCACAGGCCACTCACCCAGCTTTCACCCACACAGCACGCCAGGCCGGAAGGAAGGATGTGTAGGACTCGCAGCGCGCAGGAGGATGGAGGAGGGGCGTGGTTCGCGCGTCAGGCTGGCCCTGCCCCTCCCCGGCCAGAAGCCGGGACCTGAAAGCAGCGCACACAGCACGGGGGTGGGCCGAAAACGTGCGCGCAAGCGCCCTGCCCCCCCCCCCCCCCCTCCTAAGGAGAAGCAGCCCTCACACAGCTCCCCCGCCATTGCCGCACGCCGGAGGCCGGCGCCAGCCCAAACGTTGAAACACACAGAAAAACACACACATACACAATAATGTGAATGAGTCAGGATGGCAGGTAAAGAATACGTATGAATCTATAAGGGACCCGCCCCCCCCCTCTCTAAGGGTATCAGGGAGAGGGGGAATCCATGCCAGGGCCAAGGGACGGGGCATCCCAAACCGGGATCACTAACCCGGATAGCCGCCTACCCCTTGATATGGGGTCTCACGGCTCCTAAGCACCATGGGTGCCAACTACCTTTGCCCGGACCAGCAGCCTAGGCTGGGAGGCAAGCACTTCAAATAAGGGGATCCGGGCAGGAATAGAAGAATAAAAAGGCAGGGAGTCATCCCGGCTAACTGCAAGGAGGAGACCTCTTCTAACTTGCTCGCCTCTGCAGAGATGAAAGACTGGGTGATGAGTGGGAGGTCCCAGGTATTTATGGGCCGGGAGGGTCTTAACTTTTTTTATATCCTCTCTGCAAGATCGCCATCTACAGGTCAGTATACCCCAAGTGTAATGAATGTCTTGAAACGGGGTGTGTGACATACGGATAGGCTGTTGGCTCAGATATTCTGTATCATCTGGGGCCCAGGGGTCAGAGCCAGAATCATGACCCCTGGGCCTCTCATCAGATGAGCCTGAGTCAGAGAATAGCTCCCCTTCGTCCGAAGGGGTATAGCCACATAAATGCCAAAACTCATCAGCTTCCATAGGGAAAAGAGTGACATCAGGTGTCAAGTGCCGCTTTTTAGCAGGGGCCTTACGCGCCAAGGACTTAGCAATCAACTGCTCAACAGTAGCCAGTCTAGAAGACACATCAGGCTGAGAATCCCCACTTGTATGCAACTCAGTAGGAGTGAGATTTAAGCTTGGGGGGGTAGGTGGAGTGATACGAGGTGCAGGCCCAGCCACTGGAAGGCCAGACTGCAGTGCAAGCACCTGCTCAGGGTACACAGACCCGCGCCTTGTCAGCGTCAGCATGAGGCTGCCCACACGCTACACAGTCGGGCTTGTCCCGAAGGAACCCAGGTCACATTATCCTGAAATGCCTTCATATGGTGATTACAGCAGCACTATAGGCCGATAGGGATTAACGCTAAATAGCAACCCGGGATGCCCCCAATAACCCGCTAGGGAAGTGGGAGTAATTACACTAGGCCTCACAAGTTAACCAACTAATAGAGGGCCGGGAGAAGCCAACGGATTCGCCTGTCTGAAAGACTCAAATGAGCCGTAAGCAGACAATAAAAAGTGGAAATAAAGCCGCCCGCGAGGGCACTTACGGACTGCGGTAGGTAGAGGTCCGTCAAGCAGAAGCCGACCAAGCAGACAAAATGGCGTCGTATACCTCGAAGGGCGGGCCCGCACAAGCCATGACGCGAAATGCGTCAGACATGCCCCCCCCCCCCAAATGAGCACGAAGCCAACACGTGACAAGCAGCCAATGACGGCGCGCCAGCGCCTGAGGTAATTCCGCCACCAAGCGTGGAACATGGTGACAAAAAAGGCGCGCGGCAATTTTAAGTACAGTAAATAAACAAGTCAGCGCGGCGGCTGACACAAGCGATGTAATAAAGCACAAAGCAGTACACGTATACACATACATACAAGCACACACACACGCCCCCCCCTCTTTTCCCCCGAAGGCTACAAGGAGAGTGAGGGAGGACAGCGGCCATGTTACAAAGGGCCCACCGATAGACAGGGGCAATAGCGCAGGAGGGGCATCCCATAGAGGCTCACCATAAGCCTGAACCGCCTACCCTTTGGTGGGGGATTGCGGTGGAGCAGCGCTCCTAAGCACCTGACAGCGGTGCTGCCTACCATCACTCGACCAGCGCAGCCAAGGCTGGGAGGCAATTACTGATGGAACGGTTGGGAATAGTCCTACAGGGCCGCAGGCTAATAGCCCCGCTCACCTGCGAGTAGAGAGCCATTTCTTGTCCTTCGCAGTCCAGACTGCAGAGAAAATCTGGGCATTTGTGGGAGGTCCCTGGGTATTTGAGGGGCCAGGAGGAGCCTATTTTCAATGTCTCTGCAGTCCAGCGCCATCTGGCGGAGTAACACCCGATAGTATGTATTATATCTGGAGGAGGACGTACTGTATACTAAGAATAACAGATTTTTCATTTTAAATGGACCAACACCCAGCTGGATTGGCCTGGGAATCCATTAGATTCCCGTGTCGATCCAATCCCTCCCGCCGGGGCATCCAAAATCGGGATGGCCCGCTGTGTGAAACCCCCCAGGATGCTCTCTAACCTTACCTGAATCTTGGCCCAACGGCGCATGCGCGGGCCATGGCAGCATCTCGCGCTTCTCTCTAGCAGGGCGCATAACCGCGCTGGCCATTTAAGAATGGCCGGCACTGACGAGTTCGGTTAGAGGGAGGCGCGCTATGCGACCACCAGCGTGCTCGGAGGCTTTGACGCGCATACCTCAGCGGCTCAGAGCGTGCCGATTGGACGAGCGCCCACGCATGCGCTGTAGGAGCGGGGTGAGGCGACTTCAATTGGGCGATCTGTGGGGTTTCACATAGCGGGGGCCGATCGGGGTACCCCGGGGAAGTGGACCAAAACCCAAGATAGTCAAAATCCTGGGTGTTGGTCCACTTTAACAAATTATGTATAACACGGAGACACAAACATATGAATTTAAACCCCGACGCCTGTGTTTAGTTAACATATTTGGTAATACCTGAGGAAGAGTTGGACCCCACTCAGAAAATCTTCATAACTTCTTAGCTAGCCAAGCTGACAAAGATTTCATAGTACAAGATGCCAGGAAAAAAGCAAACCACTCCCTCATGCAGTGAATGAGCAATACAGCTCTGAAAAGCCCATTTTAACAGATGCTCGCAATCAAAAAGGGACAGAATCAAAGCAATATACAAACCTCAATCCAGTCAGATAAAGTAAATGCAGGCTATAAGTCTAAAATGGCTTCAACCAAGGTAGCATTATTAAATAGTCAAGTGTAGTTTTTATAACGGTCTCCAGGAAAAGCAGCTCTCCAAAAACCTCAAAATGTCCTTCCCTACACACAATGTCTAAATGCAAACCGATAGCAAACACAGCACAAACAGTATAAGCCATGTGTGAACAAAGCAGAACTCCAGACTAATATCCAAGAAAGGGAGCTACTGCAATATGCATAAACCTTAAATTGGGCCTAGATTAAACCAAGAAAAAGCTGGCCATTGTTGACTAATCGTACAGGATTTTGCCATGGACAGATTAGCTCTCAACTATGCCCCAGATATGCCCACCCTCAAGCAATGCTTAGACATTCCCAAAAAGGTCACCAAGTATTTTACAACTAGGTGGATTAGCTAACATTGGTATTTAGGAAAAACTGTAAATCATCATCTAGAAAGCAAAATCCTAAATCTTCACTGAAATTAAAAACAAAGCATAGCTTCAGGCCAACCACACTATCACCACATGCTCAGTTGCCCCATGTTAGGCATGCCATTGGGCATTTAAAGGCCCTGCAAACTCTGGCTTGTTCACCTTAAGTTAATTTACTATCAAGGGAACATGTTAAGCCTCCAAATGAAACATTTATTGCTATTAAAACCTCAAGCTTACAGGTGATGTAGATGAGAACACCTCTTGAAAGGACCATGAATAGAAGTAATCCAAAATGCCTTACTATCCTATGCCAGCCTCAATATTTAAAATACTAAAAGTTGCCCAGAGCAGAATGACAAATCTTAGAGCTTCATTTTTTATCAGCCAAAAAGGAGATTATCCCAAGACCTAATAGGATACTAGGGCTCCCCCAGCATGGTTACTTTGCCTTGTACAGACATGTTTTCCCTACCATTTTAAGATGCAGGTCAGATGAAACTGCATCAGAAACAGTAACACGAGCAAGCAGTTAACCTGCACCTAAGCCTGCTGAGATTACAAGAGTAATTGTGTATTAAACATTGCTAAATCAATCTCATGTACACAGAAGGTTGTTGCATACATTCCTTCATTACAGTGAAACTGTGCAGGCTTCCGAGCATTTAATTTGTTCTAAAACCAAAACACCACAGGTCTGTAAAACAAGCCAAGCCTATCTCATTGCCATTAAACTCAAAGGATATGTTCATGCTCTTGGAAAACTCCTAGCTCCATATATAAATCACTACAATCTGCACTGGTGGATTGTTCGCCAAGTTATCAAATGACTTCTGTTCCACTGCACCTTTGCTGATCACTCCCAACTGAAATACACACTAGCAACGGAACTAAAGGATTTCAGACATCCAAAAAGTGCCCAAAAATGTAATATTTAAAAAGAGCTTAGCTCCTAGGACAATGGAAAAAAGGAAACAATTTTGAATGTTAAAAAACCTTTCCATGTATAGTAAGCTTCGCTTTCTCTTACCAGGAAATGCGTGAAATCACATACATGGTCAGTCATGGCTCGTGGTGGTGTGGCCAAGCCTGGTCCCCAGTAGTCCAGTCACTGACCTTAAGATTAGGTACTTCAGGCTATTCAAAGTCTGCTAACTGGGTCCTGGGGCAGTGTATGCAGTCAGTCGTGATTTGCACACTAAGTACAATGGCTGGCCAAGTGGTAGTGGCACTAAATGCTCCTTAGAATAAGTGCCCCTCACTGAGGTTCACATGGTTGGGAATACATCATGCCTCTTTCCTGCAGCAGCAGCAATAAAAAGGTGGATTGCATTGCAAGAGGGAGGCACTGCATATAGAACCCTTTTCACTTCTGAGGCATAAAGATCTGACTGTCCTTGACAGACAGAGTTAAGGTCATACCCAAATGCATCACCTCCAGTAGAGGCAAAGTTTGACAGCACAGTTGACAGTTTTAGCAGCTCTAAAAAGCAACAGCCACAGGATCAACCAGAAAAGACCAGGACCCTTCTTGAAATTTTGAATTTAGGTGCAGGTTTGTTAAAGCCAATAACCACCTAAAGCTATTCTCACTGCACTGGGTACAAAGGGCCTTTACAAAGGTTTTGCATGCTTGAGGTCACCTAAAGACCCAGTAATGCGCAACATAATGAAAGTGTAGACGGCCAGCTCAATCCCACTGCAGCTTCCACAGATGCACTGAGGCTCAGGACTCACCAGCAAGGTCCATATACAGGTAGTCCTCGGGTTACGACGGTCTCGAGTTACGTCGTTTCGTGGTTACGACACTTTATACGGCATCTCATTCTGGTTACTGTACATAAGAAAAACGAGTCTCCTGCACGCCATAACACCCTTCATTATGGCTCCCAAACGAAAGGTAGACTCATCTGATACCAGTGCATCAAAGAAAAGGAAGGCCATCACCATGGATAGGTGTTTGGATAGGCTAAGTGTTTGCAGTACTGTACTGTTATTATGGTACAGTACTGTATGAACGTATGATCCGACATACGTCGAAATTCGGTTTACGACGCCGCGTAAGAACGGATCAACGTCGTAAGTCGAGGACTACCTGTACATGAAAAATTTCCATTGTCCTTGTTCCTTAAAATTTCTCAGTTTATTGGTCAAGTTAAAAGTTACATGGTTTCCATTCCAAGAATTGTTCACATATTACGTGTTTCAGGCAACATCCTGTGCCCTTCCTCATATAACAAGTGAAACAAACTCACATTTAAATAAAAACACTTTACCTCACATCCAATGACGTCAGTGTGTTCCTCTAATGCAGCTTGCAAGCCAGGTGCTCCCTCCGCCAATCAGCAGGAGGAGAGCACTGACATCCAAGATACCTTCCAACTACCTAGTCCAGATCAAGCAGGAGGCGGAAGGGAAAATAAGGACAGGAAAATACCCCATTGGCCCTGACAACACAGAACACAAGGGGGGGGAACCATTACGGAACATCCATCACACAAAAAAAAAGCCATACCTGTGGGAGAACTTTCCTGAATAAAAACGAATTGTACACTAGAGCATGAATATCGTACAGAGACTAAAGAATTACGTGATAGACTAAGAACAAGAGGGTATCCCAATTGGATTTTGGAAAGAACCGAGGGAATTGTGAATGCTAAGAGAGGAATTACTGTCAGAACCTGTCACAAAGAAAAAATGGGGACCTAAACCGATTATATTCTCGACTCCTTACAGTCTTGAATTTAATGAGATTGCTAAAATCGTACAGAATTTGCATACATTACGCTGTGATGAGAAGTTAGATAAGGTTCTTAAGAAGGGGATAAAGACAGTGGCCAGACGGGCACAAACAATCGGAAACAAGATCTCACCATCCCTAATAATGAATAAAAGATTGCAAACAGAATGGCTTACCACTGGAAGGGTACAGGAAGGGCACAGGATGTTGCCTGAAACGCGTAATATGTGAACTATTCTTGGAATGGAAAACCATGTAACTTAACTTGACCAATAAACAGAAATTTTAAGGAACACTTGAGTGCTGGACAATGGAACTTTTTCAATGCGCAACATAAGCTGATGAGGAAATTGGATCATGGACTGACAAGTAACTGTTGCTTATAACCATGAGACAAGAGCACAACGCCAACTGCTCACTGTTCCTTTAAGTTACATGTATTATTACAGAAGGCTGCCATTTGCCACATATTGTAAAAGCATCGGAAAGAAAAATGTCAAATGGGCAGATCACATCACTGAACCGATGCAAAATTGGAACTGATGCAGTTTTAAACAGCAAGGTCAATCGGTAGTAACACTATTGTTGAAGTGGTGAAAATAAAATACAACTGAACATAGAAATGCAGTACATTGGATTCCGCATGCAAGGTACTGTAGCAGGCTCCAATGATCAGGGCAAAAATTATGCAGCATGACCAGCGCTCTCAAAACAAAAGTCATTTCACAATTGCACTCAGACTAACTTGTTAACCCTCATTTAGACAAGGACAATCAACAGTCAAATGAAATCCCATTTCACTGTCCCAGGCCAGCATTTACCCACTGAACCAAAACTGCTTCATTATTAACATACATGACTAGAATAGCAGAGCACAGTTTATCAAACCTGAACAATTAACCCTTTACCTTGGGTCTAGAGTCAAACAGTTAAATTGTGTATTATAGGGTGCCACTACATAAGATGAACAGGAATATTTTATCCAATTTAACATTAAGTACAAACATTATGTGAGAAGTACATCTAAATGGAGTTTCAAAGAGAACTTTGGAGAAACATTCTTGATGTGGCAGTACACTTATTATAACTTGTCAGTAAATCTTATTCTCGTCTGCAATGAGAATTACATGGGGTGCCATGGAAAGACCGGTTTGCTGCTCAACGTTTAATCTTGGGCTCCTGAGTAACCAGCAACACCAAAAGATTACCAAGCAAGTTTGCTAACAATTTGCTGCCCTGGCAAAGACTACTCGTGTTTGACTGCATAAAATAGGTAGTCCCCTGCAAAAGAAATTATCCCGATTGATTAAACCAAACATTAGCACAATGTTACCAGCTCAATGCGGAGACTCTCCATTTCATATAAATGGAATTCAGGGATGCTTGGACTGCTCTCTCTGGTACAACAGATCTGTTCCTTTTACCTGCGCCACAACACAAGCATCTAATGACAGTAAGGACGAGGGCTTCCTTCATGCCAATACAGCTTTAGGGGACAGTCCAAAGCGAAAGAAAGGCATATCTCTGAAATGCCCCACAGTAAGTTTAACAAAACTCTCCAGTCAGCAAATACTTTGCATGCAAAATTCTGTAACAGTCCTTTTGGACCCCATATCACCGGCAGTCTTGCTGCTGCAGGGTAGCACTGAAGGTTCACATTGTGCAATCATTTCCCAAGCTGTAGGGAAGCAGAAATATATATTATATATATATATATATTTATATTAATTACAGCTTAAAAAGCCTGGTCAACTAAAAGCCATCCCTAGACAGTTGATCAAATGCAGCATCACACTGCAGTACCCATAATATCCTACAGTAGGTAGCAATAGCTGCTGCAGTTAGCGGTTGGTTCCCCATCAAATGGAGCATGGCAGGGAATATAGAGGATCTCCTCAGGGCAGCATTGGGCATTTACGTAGCTGGAGGGTAGTCTGTCACCTCTACAAATACATTACTTTGCACATACATTTACTTACAGTACCTACTGCACATAGAGTTCTGAATACAGTAATGTGGACATTAATACAATTATATACAGTAATACTATCATACAGTACCCTTTCAACCAGGCCCCAAATTAGAGGAAATACATTTTGGGTGCACTTCTGCAAACCAACAGCCAAAGCCTTTTTCAAGACAACTGTATTCCAGCAGGAAAACCCTAGCCTTAGAAACGTGACACTTCAGGGATTAGGAGGGAGTGACGTGGCAGGACTTTACGTAAAAGACAACATGACCGAATACCAGAAACCAAAGGGTCTGGGGTGTGTGCGACGGTGATGCAGTAGCTTGACCAAGTGCAATGCCACTGAAACTCTACCGCCCCCCTTCCACCCCCACCAGTATCCTGATGCAGTATTTGGGAATTCTCAGTAGCATCCAAGTGAAATGCTATTCAACACCTCCCTCTCAAGCTATAAGGCACAGCAGAATAAGTTTTTAATACTGTTGGTAAGTCACTTTCAATGGAATTTTTGAAAGTATATTTGTGTGGCAAAATTATGTCTATCTAAGAGGTGCATCTTTCTAATGTTAGTTAGCGAAAACTGCTTTCATAAATACATTTGCTATCTGCAAGCTGTTGCTATTGGCAACGTACACCAAGACTGCACTTCCGTGTACAATGCAAATAGCAACAGATTGTAGACAGTTGCACAGAACACTGCTGCTGGGGCATGTGTAACATTGAGTGAGCTCCCTCACCTCCACAGTGGCCATAGCAGCAGAGTTCAGTGCGTACAGGGCTCGCTTCTCTTCCTGAAGTACAGACTGTACAATGCCAATAGCAGATTGTTGGTAGTGAAAACTGCTTCGATAAAATCACACATTTGCTAACATATGACATCTTTTTTGGCACAAAAAAGAAAAAACGTAAAAAAATAATCCATTGAAAGTGCACTTGCCATTGAAACCAATATGTATACGCATTATGAAACTGGCCGGAATGTTCAAACCCAGCATGATGCCCTCAGCAGGCTATTGTGAAAATGCACAATGTGTCCACACTCTAGCAGCCAGAGCCATATTAAAGTGGACCAAAACCCACACCGGTCAACCGATCGTTTCGCTCCAACCAAGGCATCCAAAATCGGGGAGCCCTGCTGTGTGAAAACCTCCAGGTCGCCTATACACTTACCTTCTTTCCAGGTTCAACGGTGCATTTGCGAGTAGCAGCCCTGCGCCAGACATTTGTGAATGGCCAGTGCGGGCAAGCTCCCTGTTAGAGGGTAGCAGGGGGATGCAGCCCTCAGCGTGCTTGGAGCCGCTCGCCTTAGACGTCAAGTCAACGGATCTGAGGGCGCACTGATTGGACAAGCAGCCGCGCATGCGCCACAGGACCGGGAAGAGGCGACTTTGTTTCGGTGATCGGGGGGGTTTCACACAGTGGGGCACCCCCAATCGGGGAGTCCGGGGGCAAGGACCAAAACACAGGACAGTCAAAATCCTAGGTTTTGGTCAACTTTAATAGAGGGCTACAGAAAAATGTACAATTCATCTGCACACCAGCAGGTCACCAGCAAGCTAACCTTGTAAAACAAGCCTTTAACAGTGGGGGAGCCTTGAAGGATTAGCAGAAGAGTGATGTGGTGAGTAAAGAATCTGATCCATTGGAAAGATGCATCCGAATAGTAGCAGCTACAGCTTTTTTTTTTTTTTTTTTTTAAACATGGCTATGGAAAAGATTATTCCCAGAATCCTGTAAATAGAGGGATCCTGGAATGAGAAAGCAATGGCCAGCACGGGACTCCCCTTGACTGCCCTATATCGGTCATAGTCAATGCACTGCAGGACAAGAATTGCAAAGTAAAAGCCCTTCTACGCTGCCCCATCTGTATAGAATTCCAAACCTTTGATAGACGGGCAAAGCAAATCTATTAAATAAAAAATTACATGAAGTGGGGCTTTCTAGAGCTAATCTTCTCAACACCACATGAATATGGCTACAGACTGATCAGTCTTCCTGAAAAAGTAGCCACATCTCCCCAAATAATGGGAAATTATACGCAAATTGTGATTTACCTAAATGGACCAGTCAGCTAAACTAATGAAAAACTAATATACAGCAACACAATGTAACCATGGCAAATGAAGGCCTTCCATCAGACTAACGCATTAACTTTGTATACCACATTTTAATGGATACATTACCACCACTTTAAACCTAATTGTAAATTTGGTATACTGTTTCTGCCTAACACTAGAGATTGAATTGCCATGACAACTTAAATATACCCTATAAAGCTTATTCTGACATTCAGTTTAACAAAAGCTCACAAAGCAACTTAAAACATGAAGCCAAATATGGAAAAGTAAACCTGTACCATTAGGAAGCCTTCCTAGACTCTAAATGCTGCTGTAATGGGGAAAATAGCAGGTTGGGCTTAATCTCATTTCCTTTCCAGCAAGCCAGTCATTCTTAGATCAGTTTGTAGAAAAAACGGCAGCGCTGAAAGGTCAGCACTTACTTGTGCATGTGGAAAGATGTGCTCTGTAGATTAAGCAATACGACAAAATGGCTTCTGCACTCCTGGGTGTTTTAGCGAAAGCCTAACCAACCCTAGCTGATGCTAGGACCAGACTAACACCCTTACAATTAACAGCGCTCATATGCATCCCTCCCCAGGACAATTCAGATTGCTGCACCTAATTCTACCTCACTGTAAAGCCTGCCAATATTACCAACAAAATGGTGTCCTCTGGACCTGCAGATAGCCTGTAAAACAAAAGAGCTGCTGGGTTTCTGCTGCTGTGCATTGTGCAAGGTCTGTTAATGCCAGGCAGCAGCACAGCTGTAAAAAGTTTGAGGTGCTTCAAGATGGTCGAGGAAAAAAGGTGAGGCAGCGTTTCAGTTTTGAGTTTAAGTGCTTATAGGATAGGGGAGTTATGGGGAGTTCTTCAACTGTGAAAGGCTGGTCCGGATTAAAGAGCAACAAAAGCCAGGATTTCCATCTGTTTCTTGGTCCCAATGGCATCCTGATTTGGGATGTTCCAATGCGTGAACCACCCATGAACAGTACCTCCAGAAATACCGCACATGCGAGTCTTTCAGTGTTAGATAAATCTCAAAAAGTGGGAGACTTTTTGAGCCCCATACCGTTAAGGCAATTTAACAAGTGCGCCCAGCACTGCAGGCCCGGTCTGGCCTGCGCCAATTTCAGAAGGGAAGGCAGGGGCTAGAAGCACCCTGGCAATCACTGAGGGGGGGCTGCCCAGCAAGAACCCATCCTGAGCCCAGGGGGATTACATCCAGACGGGCGAGGGCACCCCTTCATGCTTGAGAGGCTTTGGCAGATTTGGACTTGGTCCTGCCAGAAGGCCCAGGGTGCTGCCTGCCCGCCCCGTGTTGGAAATCCACACCGAACAGCTGGAAACACACCTCAGATTCGCGTTTGACACTAACATAGGGAGGTGGAGGGGTGACCCTGCCTCGTGGAGGCCGGAGCGGCCTTCTGCGGAAGGGTGCTATAGCCCTTTTTTCCAAAAAGGTCCAAGCGGCCCCCCGAATAACCACCGTCCTCTGAATGGAAGGCAAGTGAGAGCCTTTTTTGTAGCACCATCGGCGCCCCACTGTCGCAGCCAGACCAGGCTACCGCAAGTGCTGCGTTCCTAGCACACATCTTGATGGTGTCATCCAGTGCCGATAGAATAAACTTCACAAACGCTTCGCAGTCTGATAGCGCACTAAACACCCCCCAAGGGAGGTCCTCAGGACGGTGGTCTAGTATCTTCCTGACAAGAGTCCTGGCGGCCACTGCCGTGATGGCCGCAGCACAAACCGGGCGCAGGGCCGTCCCAGCACACGAGAAGGTGTGTGAGGCCAGTCTGTCAATGCGCCGGTCCTCAGCATCCCGAAGGGTGCGGTAAAAGGGAGCAGTCATAAAATACCATTTTGTGAGTACTCACCTGAAAAATGGATATTGTTGGTGTGCCACACACCCCGCTTCACTTCTTAAATATTCATCCATTATTGGGTTAATCCACCGCAGGTGACGTAGTGCAGAGAGGAAGTCTTGTAACGAGCCCCCTTCCGGCCTATATATACCTGGTACCTCCCTTCAATCACCAGTATATTTAAAAAGCAGAAAGACAAGGTACCAGTATTCCACCGGTAACCTCAAAAATCAATTTTGATATAAATAAAAAAAGGGCTTCACCATATAAATGCTTCGGTAATACCGAAAAGGGTGGGGGTGAAGCGGGGTGTGTGGCACACCAACAATATTTATTTTTCAGGTGAGTACTCACAAAATGGTATTATTCTTGGTGTGCCACACACCCCGCTTCACTTCTTAAATATTCATCCATTATTGGGACATCCAAAAGCAGTGTCCACAAGGGAAGGGCATCTCAAGGCCAGGTGAAGCATAACTTAAATGACTGCAGTCTGCAGAACATTGCAGCCAAAAAAAACATCCGCTGAGGCCCGCACATCAACTTTGTAAAACTTAGAAAAAGTGTGAACAGAAGACCAAGTGGCGGCCTTACAAACCTGTTCAACAGAAGCTTGGTGCTGAAATGCCCAAGACGCCCCAACAGCGCGAGTGGAATGAGCAGTGATACGAAAAGGGGGAACTCTTCCCTTAGCCGAATAGGCCGCAGTAACGGCCTGACGTATCCACTTGCTAATGGCAGATTTGGCTGGTGCCAAACCCTTCTTAGGCCCATGGGGCACAACAAAAAAGGAATCCGTCCTACGAAAAGGAGACGTGATAATCAAGTAGTACTTAACACAGCGTACTACATCCAAACAATGCAAAACCCTCTCTTTGTCATTCTTAGGATTAGGACACAAGGAGGGAAGAATATCTTGGTTCAAATGAAAAGCAGAAACAACCTTAGGTTGAAAGCCTGGCTTGAACCGAAAGACCACTTAATCCTGATGCCTCTCAGGGTAGACAAAGCAATATCTTGCAAAGGCTCAAAAGGAGGAGCCTGAAGAGCAGAAAGACCCAAATTCAAATCCCAAACAGGGAGTAATGGTTTCCTGGGAGGCCGCACATGCGTAACCCCCTGGAAAAAAGTTTTAACTAAAGGTTTAAGCGCAACACGCTTCTGAAAAAAGATAGATAAGGCAGAGACCTGCCCTTTCAACGTACTTAGCTGGAGACCAGAGTCCAGCCCTGATTGTAAAAACTCCAGAATCCTGGAGACCGAAAAGACCCTACAAGGAAAAGATCTTATCTCACACCAAGCGATATAGGCTTTCCAAGTCCTATAGTAGGTGATGGAAGACCTCTTCCGGGCACTGATCAGAGTCCTAATGACAGAATCAGAAAGACCCTCCTCCTTCAGGATGGAGGTTTCAGCAGCCAGGCCATCAAACCCAGCGCTGGTAAATTGGGGCAACACAATTGACCCTGAGTGAGCAGATCTGGCCGAAGAGGCAGAACAAACTGGTCCACTGCCAGCCGAACAATGTCTGCGAACCTCACTCGTCTTGGCCACCTTGGAGCCACGAGAACGGCGTACACCTTTTCCAGAGCCAACTTCTGAAGAACCCTGCCCAGCATGGGCATCGGAGGAAACAGGTATAGAAATCCTAGAACTCCCCAGATCAGGGACATGGCGTCCACTGCCAGAGCCAGAGGATCCTGGGAGAGCGACACGAAGTTCGGGAACCTGTGATAGTGATGAGGGGCCAACAGGTCCACCTCCGGGGTCTCCCATTGGAGACACAGTAAGCGAACCACCCGAGGATGGAGAGCCTATTCTTCCAGACAGGGAGAGCCCTTGCTCAACCGGCCCACTACCTGTTTCATCACCTCTGGAATGTAAACCGCCGAGAGACAGGGAACATGGAACACTGGCCATGTCCGGATCAGGGACACTTCTCTGAGAGTACTCAGACTGGGCGTCCTTCCCTGAAGACCAACGTAAGCAACCGCTGATCGATTGTCTGAACACATCTGGACCAGAAGGCCCAGAACGTACCGAGTCAGGAGAGCAAGCACCTGACGGATGGTTCTCAGAGTCAGAATATTGATGGGTAAGTGGGGCCTTTAAGCTCTCCACTGCCCCTGAAAACGCAGCTCCTTCCAGAATCTGCCCCATCCCGAAAGACT